>JAOXYI010330829.1:0-10304 GCA_028566495.1 Lithophaga antillarum
TTTTATTGTGGATTGGTTTAAACCTTGGTTTAAACCAAGCTAGAGTAAAATTCTATGAAATGAAATAGTTCCAAAATGCTTTAAACCATTTATTTCCTAATGGCACGATTTTGGAACTATTTCATTTTATGGGATTTTATTGTGGATTGGTTTAAACCTTGGTTTAAACCAAGCTAGAGTAAAATTCTATGAAATGAAATAGTTCCAAAATCGTGCCATTAGGAAATAAATGGTTTAAAGCATCCTAGCATAGTTTTTAGTATACAACACATCCGGTTGTATACCTTTTTCTTTCAAATTTAATTCTTAAATATAAATCAAACTTTTTACTTTTTTTGGGATATGCTATTTAAACACCCTTTTTACCCCATCACTAAAGTTTTTCCAAATCCGACATAGGAATCCAGGAATTGAACGTATCTGGGTACCCTTTCCATCTTTTACTTTACACAATTAGCAGATCTTAATTCCGCAAGTATACTTGTTACTAAATCTAAAACTCCGATTACAACTGTAGTTAATGATTGAAAGAATGATCTTATTCTTGATCTACGTGTTTCGATGGGCATATTAGGGCCTTTAAAATAAAATGAAACATGATTTAAACTCCCTAATTCAGTTTTTAACTCCTTTAATTCGTTAAACATATAAAAGTTTACCCTTTTTCCTTTGTAACTCAAGGTAATATATTTAGCAAAGACCTTATTAACATAATACCACGTATTGATTGGCAAATCTTGAATTGAAATAATTTTTGTCATCTATGTTAAGAAAAATAAAATTTACGTTAAAAAAATGTTTCGTGGAACTAAGTATAACGACAGATATGAAGAATGTGCTATTCAGCTTAATACACCAATTAAAGCGATTCTTGCTAATGGTCAACAACAAGAAAAAAAACTGACTACAAGGTTTCATTAGTAGATAAATCATCATTTTATGACTGGTACAACGCATATCTTTTAGTTGAATTTAAAATACAAAAACTAGATGATGGAAGTGCTCTTGACAAAGAAATTGCTGTTATTTCAGATGCAACTAATCTCCTAGAACAAATAACATTTAGACAAAATAGTAAGATTGTATATAATTGTAATAACTTATGCACCGCTAATCATGTGAAAAGCTTACTAACATTTTCAAATTCCTATGTTAACTCTGTTGGTCAAAATAGTTTTATGTACCCAGACACTGATGCGCCTGCTGGAGATGCGAATACGGGGTTTAAATTAAGAAAAGAGTTGTTAAAAAACAGCCAAGAAGTTTTAGCTAAAATTCTATTGAATCGTTTCAGCTTTTTTAACTCATTAGAAACGAACTTGCTGCCACCTGCCCAAATGGAAATCGAGATACATATAAATGACAATTCGTATTTAATTTATAGAGCTAATGACGCAGACGCAGGTAGAGTTGTTATCAGCCATTTAGAACTCTGGGTTCCAAGATTGAAATTTAATTCTGAGGGAGTAAGTAATATACTTCAAACATACATGAAGCCAAGAACATGAAAATATTTGAGGGAATCAGTACATGAATCCGTAAGCAGCAAAATGCCTGAAAGTATGTGCAGAATTACTTCAGGGATTAAACATCCCAAACATGTGTTTGTGTTTCTGCAACAAGATGGGAAGAAAACAAGTCAAACAGCAAATCCTTTATTTCTTGATACATTTAAACTTAATGCAGCTGATGCAGCTTGCAAGTTGATGACTGCAAGGTTATTGGATCCGGCATGTATTATCCAGAAACTGAATACAGCTCAAACGCCTTAACTCGTATTTTCGATGACGCATGCAACTTCAAATCTAATTCAAACAATGATCCTGACACCGGAAACATGTTAAATCTACACAGCTTTGAAATCCTTTATGGATGAATTCACTTTGATCTCTCATATATTCCCGAGGACAAAAACCTGGAAAACAGAAGTTTAACATTACATTACAGACTGAATGAAGAACAACCTACTGACGATTACAAGGTATAAGCTGTAATACTTAATGGGGAAGAAGTATTTTTAGACTCAGTTAATTTAATAATCGTATAAAAAATGGGAATATTTAATCATATTGCAGATGTATCAACTTCATCAGAAACAGCCGAAACAACGCATTTTGACGTTGTTCTTAGCAAATATGCAACCAAAACTAAGGTTGAAAAAAACAAAAAAGAAATACAGGAGTATCTTAGAAGGAGTGACCCGCTATCCATGCTTGCTGATCTTGACATAGGCGGAAATAGGATCATAAATCTCAGGAAAGGACAAGGTAAAGATCATGTTCCTCGAATGGATCAAATAGCTGACAACTTTCTTTGTTTGATAGCACAAAAAGACCTAAATATGAACAAAAAATACATAAGAAATCTTGAAACCGATCTCAGTAATAACTTATGCGCAGTAAATAAAAAAAACATTACAGGACAAAATAAATATACAGAAACGAGCACTTGCACAAACAGAACAAGAACTGAAAAATGACCTTGCTACGAAAACAGAAGTAATTGGAAAAAACAAAAGATTTAGTTACGAAAACAGAACTAAACGAAAAAACAAAAAATCTTGTATCAGAAACAGATGTAAGCACCCTTCAAAGAGATTGGTTAACTGAAGCTACAAAGGACTTAGTTAGAAAACAGAAATAAATAATTTTGCTACAAAGCAACTATTAGTAGATCAACTAAAAAAAATCAAAGACGAGAAATAGCCAATGTTTACGTTAAACCCATTCAACTTGTAGGACTAGAAAACAGAATAAAATCACAGATAGAATCAGCAGTTTCTTCTACAGAACTAGACACAAAACTAGAAGACTATGTTCTGAAAACTGATGTAGTAACTGAACAAGACACAAAACTAGAAGACTATGAAAACTGGCCTAGATACAAAACTAGAATACTATGTTCGTGAAAATAATAAAGAGTATAAAAATAGGTTAGGAAGAACTTTTGAAAAACGATTTAGAAAGAAGTTTGAACCAAAACACGATGACTCCTTAATAGCGTTCTTTCCGCAAACCCACCGTTGGACAGATGCCGTTTTTGTTCAGGATTACGATGTTTTATTTCCTGAAAGTATTGTGTATCACAGTGATGGTGACATTGAAGTAAACGTTGATACACAATCAAGTAATTATAAAACATTTACCTTAAATTCGGTAGAAAACAAAGAAACGGATTATCTTCTGGGATTATATTTAAACATGAAAGTTAGGAAAAAACCCTGTTTTAGTAAAAATACTTGTCACTCCCAGAGGTCAACCAGCTAAGTAAGTAATTTTAAAATAACGTTTTCATCCACCTAGGAATTTATCATTGGAAATAGCTTTCTTTCATGTTGAAGCAATTACGATTCCAACAAAGATTTTACTGTATTTTAACAAAAATTCTGTATCAGTTGAGAGAAAAAGTGGACTAGTAATAACTAAGGTTGGAGAAATGGGTACTGCATTGCATCAATTTTTGGGGATGATAAACAGCACGTGGAAGTTAGGAAAAAAGAATATACGAAGTTGGGAAAATTACACAATTTCTTTACAGTAAGGAATAGACAGGCTTCATTTCCAGGGATTCGCGGTTCACTACCACCACGGAAAGACCTAGGGTATAAGTACACAAATAAACCAAACAATCAAATATTTCCTGATGGCACATATTTCCGAGCCGCGTCAAATACAAAGTCACCCCTAATTTTAGATCCATTTGGTTTTGTTGATGTTTTTGATATTTCTGAGGGTGATAAAGAAGTTACGTTTGGAAAAGTGTTTACTGAAGATGAAACCATGGCTTTATTCGGAAAATCTATACATGTATATCTTGAAGGAGAAAACAACGACTCCCCCGCATACCTAGAACTGTATACCTGGGATACTTCGGTAACAATTGTAATCCGGATGTTTTGACCTGGATAAATCGGAGGTCAGACCCGCTCCCCATAGTAAAAAAATCGATTTAATTACACTGCTACTATTACAAACAAATTTGTAGCAAAACACATGACCATTGTATTTAGAGTTAAAAAAGTTGGTATATACACCTTAAATAGATTTGAATTGGAGTTTAATGACGACACCTTTACCCGTGTGCTTGTAGACACGGACGAAGCACCCTACGCATTAGGTGGTCTGTTTGGAAGAACATCTTATTATATTAATCAAACTACTACAGGAATTCCGTTCGGATATTCAACAAAACATGTTGACGAATATGAATTGATGGGTGAAATTAAGCATTCTAATGATGAATTTCAACAATGGCTTAAATTCAAGAAAAAAAGCTAGGGTTAGTATAACCGCAAAAGTTATGGTAACTTTCACAGGTGACAAACCCATATATTTCTCGTTGTAGAAAAAAGGAAGCCTACCTGAGACAAGCACTGAATTGATCGATACGAGAATTGGCGTAAAAATGATTCATCGGAAACAGAAACTGTGTTACATGTTTTACCCTTGAAAGCTATAGACGTTAATTTAGGAGACGAGGTGTTTTAGGAGCATATTGTCCAGGTGGAGATATACATTACCTCAGGTCTTTTTCAGACTCTCTAAATGTTGTTGAAACAGAAATAAGTATTGAATAAGTTTTGATTTATACAATAAAACCAAAATAAAAAAATGATAAACCCTGACTCAATTCATAACTGGGATGATAATCCAGAATTTCGTGAACACATTTTTGAACATAGATATGATAACCGTGAACGTTTACCCAATTTCTTTGATTCTAATGAGGGCCCTACATCAGTGAGATGGGAACATCTTATGGAATATGACCCCCATCAATTACGGTATTTTAATGAAGACACGGGAATCATGCATTTAGTGAGCCGAGAGTTTGGAGAATGGTTTGAAGTACCTGCAACTGATTCCTTACTGCATGTTTTGAATAAATTGGTTGATGAACCTGATGGAATTGGATGGTTAATACCTAAAGGAGTGCGATATACGAATAAAGGTCGGGCTTATAACGCATTATATTTATTACATGTGGAGTTACAGTTTAAGAGTGGTGAGCAATAAAGGGTATGATTAAAAACATGATTAAAGATTATGAAAACCCGCTCAATTACATTAATTCCTCTTGTTCTATACCAAAAACTTGGAGTGAACTTAAAACAAATAGAAGCTATGGTAAAATATTGGTGTTGATAGACTTTTCGATTGAAAAAAGTTTTTGGTGTGCAAGCACCCAGGAGTTTGGAACACGGGGGAATAAAATATGGCAACTTATGCTTAAGGGTTTGAAATATAACGAAGCTGGTTACCACGAAGTTGTTTTTCAACGAGGTGATACTTATAGGGTTTTAAGAAATATTTGTTAAATAAAATGCACTGGATTGATTGTTAGTTTCTCATTCATTGACTTAACGTATTTTTTTCCTTGAAGATATCTATTTACCCAAGCAAGCTGTTATTTGTAATCAGTTTCGTGACAAAAGAAAAATAGATATTCCCGCAGTTATTATGTATAATTAATTTTCGTAATAAAAGAAAAATATCTCGTGATGTATTAGTCACACGAAGGCCGAAGGCTGGTACACGTCGACAATCGGTTAAGCTTTGAAATTCAACATGAACGGATGTGTACTTCGTGTTAAATATATGTATATTTATGATTGAAGTAGATGTATCTAGGAGACAGCCATAATGATATTGAAGTATTAATGTTAAAGTTTCCTAATTTGAGTGCTTGCAAATGAAAAAAAAATAATAAAAGTTACCTTATGAAAATGTAGATATCTGATTTGAATTAAAAAATAAATAAAATAAAATAGTACAGTCGATTCTCGTTGTCTCGAACTCTGTTGACTCAAATTTTCGGATGAGTCGAATTTTTTCTGTTGTTCCGAACTTTATCCTATTTAATAATGTATTTTGACTCCTTTTGAGTCGAAATTGGATGAGTCCAAATTTCGGTTGTCTTGAAGTAACTTTGCGGTCCCAAGGTGAATAAATCAATGTAAATAATGGTCGTTATCTCAAATTTGTAAACAACTGTCAAAACGGAGCTTCGATGGCTTCCACAAGTCGATTTAAAATCATTACCTTTCAGATATTTATTGATTTATGACATCCTTACCTTAGATCGCCTTAATTAGTTAATTAACATTCATTTCGAAAAATTGATCAGTGAAAATAAACGAAATCACATCTTGATGTTATAATCATTAATGAATGCGCTTGGGTCGGCTTAAATCATGGATTATGTAACAACGCCGTCGAAGCGTTTTTTCTTTTGTATTCTAAATCGGAAATTAAACAGGATGAAAGGAACGAATAAAAATTCTCAATTTGAGAAAATATCGCCGTTGTTATAAAAATTTTTGTGTTTTAGCCTCTACATGCCTTTCAGAATGTCGTCTGACGAACCTGTTACACATGGATCTGGTGAAAGGCCCAAGCCTAGTCTCGGGGGATAGCCAGATTCATAAGAATTAAATTATTTACAATACCGACAACAAACAAGAACAACACCATAGTATTGTTCAGCAAATACATGTATGCATGTACATTGGATTAAAATCTATG
This sequence comes from Lithophaga antillarum, assembly GCA_028566495.1. NCBI lineage: Eukaryota > Metazoa > Mollusca > Bivalvia > Mytilida > Mytilidae > Lithophaga > Lithophaga antillarum. The sequence continues at coordinate 6,525 of JAOXYI010330829.1, forward strand.
AAGACGTCAGCTTTCGTATATCGGGACTCGAATGCGATGAACTGTTTTTATGCTGTTCTATGATTTCCGAGTTGTCGCCTCTTTATTGTTCTCTAGAACGCAACTCCTCTTGAGTCGAACTACGGTTGACTATAATTATTTTCCTGGTCCCGTCCACTTAGAAATAAAGAGAGATGACTGCATTTACCCATCATCCGATATGGGTTCATTTGTCGTCACTGTCAGTTGTATTTTCAAGTATTCAGCTGACCGGTGAAACTTGACCTTGTTTACGTGTCTGGCATCCTTATTAATTGCATATAAACTGTGGCGAGCTGAGCTCGAACTCATGACGCGTGGATCGAGCCCCAAGAAAATGCAGGCATAAATCAACATTTTTTTTAGTAAATGAGTGAATCCAGTCTGAAGTAACTTTCAAGATTTTAACCTTTTATTTAAAACACAATGTAGTGTATAAAAGTTGAAGTCACATCGGATGTTGAAGATCCTGATTTCATTGCATTTGTTTGCATATACAGATTCACAGAATGTATCTGAAATATTAAATCCACCTTAGCACTGGCTAAACCGAACGAATGGACGAAAGAAACAAGGAATGATCTACATCTACATCGTATGCGTTCGTCCAGACGAGTTAATGAAGCAAAATTTTAAAAAAAAAAGAAAAAAAAACATTTGACACAACAGACAAAACTTTCATAAAGGGCGTTATAACTGGCACAGTAAGAACACGTTAATATAGTTAAGCTATTTATTGCACATTTGTTCACATGAAATGTAACCAAACGAAAGTTACACGTTATAAGGTTCACAGTAAACGGTAGATACACGGATAGGGTACACACGGTACACGAACATGGTTCACAAGCTGCACGATTTTTGGAAACGATCAACCTTCAAGGATTGTGTCATTACGTTATGTGAGCAAAAGGAAAGCCAAACATCTTTATCCTTATGTTTAGGTTAATTTAAACTAGTTTTTCCTTGACTCAAAACAATATACGTCATACGAAAAAGGAAACTACCTTATATTTTCAATTGATCTACTTTTTGCAGAGTTATCATTTCGAAAAATATACAGAATTTTTAGGATTGTTCCCAAAAACTAATTCCAAAGTAATAGGTAATTTTAGTTTTTGTCTGCAGTCGGGAAAGTTGTTGTAGTTCAACTACTTTTTTCTTGTGAAATACGCACTACAGGAAGACATAACCTGGATGAACTGTCGGGACATGGACACAATTTATATGAGTTAAATAAATCGGACTCCCATATATTAGAATAAAATAGGTCATATTAATCCTGCTAACAGTAATTCAGAATTATAACAAAACACATATTGGTAACAATAACGGCAAAGCGTTGACGCTACCACATTCTCTGACTTTATCATATGTCTTTAATGTCCACGTTGTGCTACACATTTAAATAATCTTTTTAGCGTTAGAATACTAAAAACATGAATGGTGATTAAAAACTAAAAGCAGGATATGGATAACAAGCAAAAGAATATGAGAACAGATAAAAAAAAAGAAAACATAACCAAACAAACACAATTTTAGACAAAAGAACTCCTATAAATCCGGCAGTTACACCGTTAGGGATCGCGCTGGGATAACAAAACAAAAAAACAACGTTCCGCAAGGGCTACCCGCATCGACGGACCGAGGAATTGTTTGAGATCACGGAAGTCCTAAACACGTGAGCTCAGACTTATCACAGCAAAGCCATAGAGGGCTCGTTTTACAAACAGGAATTGCAGAAGACGGAATATCAACAAGCACACGAAAGGTATCGAAAAGATTCTAAGGAGGAGAAGCAAGAAAAACGGACAGAAACACGTGTAAGTTTGCTGCGGCAGTTATCCGTCGAAATTCGAAGACTGGTTGGACGAAAAAGATTTAATTTAAGTCTGATTGTGTTTTTTTTTTTCTTTTTTGTTTGTTTGGTTTTGGGAAAAAAATCCGATTGTCTTTAAATCTGCCCGGCTGACATGATATTAGCATGGACGAGTCTCCTTGCTAATTTTTCTAGTCTCATCGCCGTGTCGTCAAAGGATAGATTTCAAACCGCGGAAACAACTACGAATTCTAATCGAAATATACAGATCATTCTGTTTAAAGTGGTAGAATACGTTTTTCGGTCCGGAACGCGAAAAGGCAGACAATTCATTCATTAAGTTAGTACGAAAATGTACGTGCTTGTCGGCTCTCTTTATCACGACGGTGTTGCAGCCTTGATTTTATAAACACAGTTTTAGAACGCAACCCCATAATCGTACATGCGAATTAGGTAAGGTCGAACTCTAAAAAGGCCCTTATTCTCACAAATTTATCACGATCGAGTTCTTCCGAATTAAACTCTTGAAAGAACAGTTCTCTAAAATTGACGTATCCATTGTCGTAATGGTCTAAATAAGCTTAAAATTCGTCGAATAAGTCACATATTTGCATGGCCTCTCTACGAAATCTATCTGGCGTAACGAGATTAACGATTCTGTATCCTCCGGCATTGAGATCCCATTCCAATCGATCGGGAAACTTTTTTTTCGTCTTTGTCCGGTTTCGCGGTATCGTATCTCGTCGTCGTTGCTAATCTGATTTTGTTGATAGACATTTTTTTATATTTTGAGGCAATCTCTTTTCCACTCCATCACCTTTTTCAAACTTCAAGAAATGGCCGTTAAGATCTATGACCGAGCATTTTCCGATGTTGCGCGTACGTCGGTTCGAATTGACAGGATCGTTGACGACGATGTGCTTGTCTTTCCCCCATCTCCACGTCATCTTTCAGTTTTCTTTTTTTTTTTCGAGTTTGACGCAGTTAAAATTAGAGATCTTGTTTCCCAGAACGACACTGATGCCCTTTGTATACATATCGAAGTGAAGGTGATCTTGTACGAGTTGTCGTGCTCCATCCGATTGACGACGGTCAGTAATTTCTTTTGAGTGGTCTTGTCTAATTTCTCGTTTTCCAACGCCTCGACTTCTGCCTCGTGCTTCTTTTCCAATTCGTTCAATTTATCGATCTTCTTCTTTTACATGTTTGCCTTGACTTTGTTCAAACACGACACTATCGAGCGGATTAATTTTGTCCGTGTGGCCATAATAATTTCCGCCCAAGTATTCGTGCATCTCTTTTGGCGGGGCAGTCCGTTCGAAACGAAATATATTCTATACTTTTTGCCGTCGTTGTACATGTATGTCCACTGCGTTCGCTTTCCATCGGCATCGTCCCTCTCCATTATTCCGTATTCTCTTTACCCTTTGCACCTCCTTGAGGGTAAGTCGTTGCTAATAAAGATGTCTTTGAAGTTTTTTCATGTAAATTCTCGGCGGCTACATCCAATCGAAGTTCGTTAAATGTTTCAGCGGAAGTATCATGTCGCCTTGTATGGGAATCATCTTTTTATTTTTTCGGACGATTTTCCGTTCCCCTCCCCTCTCAAGAAGGTGAGAAGAAAAGATCGCTAAAAATAATGTTACGAATTTTTTTGATTAAATTTTTGTTTCCTTTATTATTAGTCGTTGGAAAAAAATTACCCGTATAATAATAATAATAATAATAAAGTAACAATGTGCCACAAAAACTCGTACTCGTTGACCTTTGGAGAAAAAAAATCACATAATAAAAAAGTGACACAGAAGACGTACTCTTCGACCTTTCGAGGAAAAAATGTTTGGAACATGTAATAAAAAGAAAATTTAAAAAAATCACAAAACGAGTTTGTTTCTGTTAAAATTTGTAAAAATAAAAGAAAAATGAATGTGAAAGAAACCGTT
>JAOXYI010330940.1:0-10304 GCA_028566495.1 Lithophaga antillarum
TGATAAATTCTTGTATTAACCGACATCAAAAGTCTATAATTGTTTTATTATATGACTTCATAATTCAATAATTGTTTTATTATATGACTTCATAATTCAATAACTCTGTACAGTTTTCAACACAAGTTTTTGTACATTTTATATTTTTTACCTTACTGGAATTATATTGATGCTTACATAATATATCTGTAAGTAGAATCTAAAATATTTCTAATTTTAATATTTATTAGTTTATATTACCATCAAAATTCACAGATACTTAATTGTTTATACAAAAAACCCAATAATTTCTATATTTAGATATACGTGTATATATATATTTATAGGTGGAAAAATTGGAATATTATATTAACCTCATGTGCAGAAGTATGTGGTGAATATAACATTATGTCAGGAGCTTATCTATGGCAACTGGCCAATAGCAATGAAGCACAATAATTAGTCAGATAATAATGTGTAATATAATATTATGGAATAGTCAATTTTTGAGGAAAGTAAAGACAAGCCTAATACTTAATAGTAACCCTCAAAAGAAAAAATAAAACTTCAGCTCTGTATACCCAGGCTTTAAGTAAGAACACAAATGTTACGTAAAACGATGATAAACAACCAAGCGGATTATTGGAAAATAAACAATGGAACAACATACTGATGTCCGAGAAATGGGTTAAACAATAAACTCAAACAACTAAATATTTTCAGTAATCTCAGTGCGTTTATAAAATGAACAATTATTCCACTTTGTACTGTTTTTACACTACAGATCCTGATTGTGTATTGGTTTTCAATTATACTTATTGAGAGGTTTAAATGATGTATGATGGCAAGCTGAGGATTTAACATCACAATAATTATGAGTTATTTTGACAAAGAATGTGTCACACTTAAAATATAAACCAGATATTTAATAACTGATTAATAGGTGATAAGCCATCTAAATCATGTGGACTTGTTTCCTGCTGTCTGTTCACTTGCTTCTATGATATCACTATCAGATACTGAACATCCAGCTCCATTGTGAGGTGATATCGGATATAGATTTGTGAATCAGATACATGTATAGATTTATGTCATCTGCAAACAGTTTTATTGTCAATAGTATAGTCGCCACAATGTCGTTGATATATGTATTAAACAGTCGAATCCCACAGTAGATACCTGGGGTACACCTTGAGAACTACAATTATTAGCAAAAACTCTTTGCTTCCTGTTTGATAAATAATTTTTAACTCAAGATAACAAAGGATCTTTTATACCAATTGATTCTAATTTTGTAGGTGGTTCCCTATGTCAAACCCTGTCGAATGCTTTACTGATATCACAAAAATAACCACGATTTCTTTCCCTTTATCAAGTGCCTTACCAAATTCATTTGTAATACTTAAAAGCTGATTGATTACCGAATCACCAGGAGTAAATCCAGACTGATTGGTAGTAATAATTCTATTTTCTAGTAAATAATTGTAAATATGTTTATAGACGCATCTTTCCATAACTTTCCCGATGATACTTATAAGTGAGATAGGTCTATAATTTTTTAATATTACTGGGGCAGTTCTTTTTACATACGGGGGTCACATTAGCATTTTTCCATTCTGTTGAAAACGTACATGTAGAAAGCGATAGCTTAAATAATTTGCAAAGTGGATATTTTAAAACAGAGGATGCTTCTTTAAAAAGTATTGGATTAATCATGTCGGGACCAGTAGCTTTTGTAGTGTCTAATATTTTCAAGATATCTTCAACTTCGTGTTCAGATATAACAATATGTCGGATTTCGTCGTATGATGGTATGGTCGCGTCAGGTGGGTCGTTCTGTGCGTCATCTTAATTTGATTGTTCACAGAAAAAAATCGTTAAATAACACTGATTTTTTTTTTGCTATCGTCATATACAAGATCACCGTCGAATTGTATAGGGGGATGGAAAGATTATTATCTGGATTACCAATCAAGCTTTTGACAAGATTCCACCAATTTTTGCTTCCAGTGTTTTCCGAACTATTTTTTTTTTCTGAAATATTCGAAAAGTATAAAGTTTTTGCATTCAGTATTAACCTGTTACATTTATTTCTAGCCATTCTAAACTTTTCCCAATGTCCAATCATGTTAGTTTTCTTTGCTCTTTTATGTATTCTATTTTTTCGACGTATTATCTTTTTAATGTTCGAGGTTAACCAAGGCGGATTATCTCTCTTTACTGTTATAATCCTGTTCGGGATATTATTGTCTGCTGCGTCCGTAATCACACGTCTAATTTTACCAGTAATTGTGTCGATGTCGTCGTCATTTATAAATATTTCGTCCCAGTCAATGGCCGAAAGCTGTTGTCTATAAGAGTCGTAATCAACCTTGTCGAATAGAAAAATTTTTCTTTTAAATGCTGCAGGGGTTTACTTGGGTGATTAAATATACCAATGACAGGTAAATGGTACCGTGTCTGGTTTAATAAAGGGGGACCAACCTTCAGAGGAAGCATATTTGGCCCTGGTGGCAATGTTGAAATCAGATCAATAAACTAGAGGCTCACATGAGTGAGCCTGTATCGCTCACCTGGTTTCCTAGTGGCTTCAGGTTAGTAACTGATTTGAAACAATGATCTTAAAAGTTTCAATACTTTCTACTTTTACTAATGACTACAATCTTGTATGTCAGGTAATGTCATAATGTCACAATTCTGAAAGGGGACCACCCCAGGACCATTCCACCAAAGTTTGATTCAGTTTGCTGGAGTAGTTTCAGAAGAGTTAATTTTTAATTGGATTTTAGTTAAAATATGCTAAATTTGCATATTCTGCAAAAATTGGCCTAATAGAAACTTTTTCATATAAACCGATAATGCATGTTTAACAACGCTTTACCATGCATCTACAGTTCAATTTGATTTCATTCTGTGGACAAACGAAGCCGTATTGGCTATTTATGATATTTTCTATTTAAGTATCGGCAACCATCTTGGATGTCGGGTGGGGTCATAAAAAATCTGAAAGGGGACCTTTCAAGGACCATTCCACAAGTTTGGTTCAATTCGGCTGAGTAGTTACAGAGAAGTTTATTTTTAAGTGAATATTTGTCAAACTACAATGGCGGCCGTCTTGGATGAAGGTCGGGGTCAGCGAACACAATTTTAAAAAGGGACCACCCAAGGACCATTCGTGTCATGTTTAGTTTAAATAGCTTTACTGTTTCAGAGGAGAATGATTTTTACATATTTTCCCATAGGGTCCTATGTTAAACAATGTCCCACGGTAGTGGCTACATTTGTATCTTAGATAGAGGTCGGGATCACCGGACACAATTTTGAAAAGGTACTGCGCAAGGACTATTTCTGCCTAAGATGGTTTAAATTGGCCCAGTGGTTTCAGAGGGAAAGATTGTTACACACTTTTCCCCATAGGGTCCTATCTTAAATTATATCCTACGATGGCGGCCATCTTGGGTAGAGGTAGGGATCAATGGACATAATTTTGAAAAGGGACCATCCATAGACCATTCCTGTCATGTTTTGTTCAAATTGGCTTCATGGTTTCAGAGGAGAAGATTTTTATATATTTTCATATAGGGTTTTATGTTAAATTATATCCTACGATGGCGGCCATCTTGGATTGAGGTCGGGGTCAACAGAGACAGTTTTGAAAAGGGACCACCCAAGGACCATTCCTGTCATGTTTGGTTTAAACTGGCTTCATGGTGTCAGAAGAGATCTTTATATATTTTCCCATAGGGTCCTATGTTAAATTATGTCCCATAATGGTGGCCATCTTGGAGAGAAGACGGGGTCACCGAACACAATTTTGAAATGGACCATTCCTGCCCAGTCTGGTTTAAATTTGCCCAGCGGTTTTAGATTGTTACACAAATTTCCCCACAGGGTCCTATGTTACATTATATTCTATGATGGAGGCCATCTTGGATGGAGGTTGGGGGTCAACAGACACAATTTTGAAAGGGTCCACCCAAGGACCATTCCTGTCATGTTTGGTTAACTGGCTTCATGGTTTCTGAGGAGAAGATTTTTGCATATATATATATTTTTCCATCGGGGCCTATGTTAAACTATGTCCCACGATGGTAGCCATTTTGGATGGAGACTGGGGTCACCGGACACAATTTTGAGAAGGGACCACCCAAGGACCACCCAAGGACCATTCCTGCCAAGTCTGGTTTAAATTTGCCCAGTGGTTTCTGAAGAGAAGTTTTTTTATAAATATTTCCCCATAGGGTCCTTTGTTAAATTTATGTCCCACGGTCCTCGAATTCCGATCGGCACCAAAAAACACGGTTTACTAAAGGACCTTCCAGTGATCATTCATGGACATGTTTAGCAACTGTCATAGTCGTTTTCAAGAAGAAGATCTTCAAGTTTCATAGATATCCAATGTTAAACTGTGGTCCAAGGTGGTGGCCATCTTGGAATTCCGATTGGCACCAAAAACACGGTTTTGGTAAAGAACCTTCCAATGATCATTCAAGCAGGTTTCGCTCAACTGTCTTAATAATTTCCAAGATCTTCAAATGTATTTCCCTTAGGGTCCTATGTTAAACTATGATCCACGGTAGCGGCCATCTTGGAATTTTGATCGGCATGAAAAAAAAATTGGTGAAGAACCTTCCAATGAACATTTATGAACATGTTTAGCTTCAACCGTCATAGTGGTTACCAAGAAGACGGCATTCAAATGTATTTACCTTAGGGCTCAATGTTAAACTATGTTGCACGGTGGCGGCCATGTTGGATTTCCGATCAGCACCAAAAAACCAATTTTGGTAAAGGACCCTCCAATGATCATTCATATATATGTAAAGCTTCAAATATCTCAGTTGTTTCCAAGAAGATCTTCAAATGCATTTCCACAGGGACCAATGTTAAACTTTGTCCGGCGGTGGCGGACATCTTGGAATTCAAATCGGCACCAAAAACACGGTTTTAGTAAAAGACCTTCCAATGATCATTCAAGCACATGTTTTGCTTCTACTGTCTTTGTGGTTTCCAAGAAGAAGGTCTTCAAATGCATTTCCCATAGGATCCAACGTTAAACTTTGCCCCGCTATGGTGGCCATCTTTGATTTTGGATCGGTATTAAAAACACAGTTTTGGTAGAGAACTACCCAAGGATCATTAACATCATAAAACATTTCCATCGGCTATGTACTTTCTGACAAGAAGATCTTTGAAATTTCAGCCAATCAAAAGATACTATTGGCCCTGCCGGCTATCTTGAATTCGTGATCGGAACGAAAAACACACATTTTGTGGAGGACAAACTGATGCACATTCCTGCCAAGTCTGGTTCCATTTGGCTTAGTGGTTTCTGAGGAGAAGATTGAAATGTTAAAAGCTCACGACGGACGATGGACGGACGACCGACGACGACGGACGCCAAGTGTTGGCAATAGCTCACATGACCCTTCGGGTCAGGTGAGGTAAAAAACACTTTGTAGAGGAACATCAAAGGACTATTCATGCTTCCAATCCGTCAAGTGGTTTCAGAGAAACATTTTTGCAAACATTTCGTAATATGTGCTCTGTTTGACTTTGTCCTACTATCCCCATCTACCATTGCTGATCGTTAAGAAAAGTATAAACTTGGTAGAGAACTATCTAAAAGTTATCATGACTATATTACAGCGCCACTAGGCATTTGGTTTCTGATAGGTAGATTGTTGAAATTTCACTGAATCAGCAAGCATATCTGATGGCCATATTGAATTGCAGATCAAACCCCGAAACACAAACATTGTAGCAAAACCATTCAAGGAACATCCCCTACCAATTTTGCTTCCATTCATTCCTGTAATTACAGAGAAAAGGATTTATTTTCAGACATTTTCTATTGAGAACAATCAGTCATGTGTTATAATTATCATTTTGATACTGGTTAATGAAATCGGAACAGTGTGTATTCAGTGTGTCATAATCACATGATTGTGACACGCCTACACCATGAATATGCATGGTTAGAGTAGCGCTTGTGCAGCCATCTTGATAGTTTTTGTGATTCCTGTAGTTAGTCGTTAGTAAAGAACGGTAAGAAAAGATACCGATTTTTTTATTCAATATGTATTTTTCAATTAAATCCTGAGGGGACATAAACGGATCTAAAACACGTGATTTCCGACAATCTGAACACATTATTGGCTCTGGCAGCCATTTTGAATTATCGATTGATATAAAAAGTGCAAATGTAGAAAACAATTCAAGGAACCTTCCAAACAAGTTTGGCTGAAATCCGTCTAGTGGTTTCAGGGAGGAAGATTGAAATTTGAAAAGTTAACGACAGACGACGACGAAGACGATGGACGTCGAGTAATGGCAATAGTTCACATGACCCTTCGCGTCAGGTGAGCTAAAATGGCCTCTTTCTATTAAATTCATTTCTATACACCCAGTGTTTACCAAAATAGATCAAGAGCCACCCCGAAAAAGCGGTAGAAACCTATTGACTTTATCAGGAGTAAGGATTACTGATATTGCAAAAAGATTGTGTAAAAATAAAATTATTTCAGTCAATCAACTGGAGTTCTACAGATCCAATATTCACCAGTCAGAGCAGGAGATCCCAAGTGAAGAAAGAAAAAAACTCTACTGACTGTCAGAGGTAAAGGTAAATGTTACCATGCAGATAAAAAAAAAAAAAAAGCTTCTGTGCATTGTTTTGTACTTCAATTTTTCACCAAACTTGATCAGGAGGTGCCCTACGCAAAGGGAATAAACTTCTTATATTTGTCAGAGGTCAAAACGATTGTTACTATAAATAGATTTTACACAGAAAATTCATTCTCAGATCCAGTGTTCACAAAGCTTGTTCGGGAGGAGCTCTAGTATTAAATTTAAAAAAATCTTATTTTTCGTCGCAGCTCAAGATCATTACTATAAATAGCTTTTGAACAGTAAACTGGTTTTCATGTGTTGACTAGAAATTCTTTCGTCTGAAACCACAAAATCGATTAATTTCAGATATTTTATCTGAAACCACAGACGTATTCGAACTATGCAGAATAAGTCAATCAATAGCAATTTCATTTCGTGTGGATTCTGATGGCTTGAATTTTGAATATTTCCATTTGCACTGATTAACTGATATTGGATGGTAAATGAAATATTCTGGATCCTTATGCTTGCGTTTTACCATATGGTGATCAGCATAATTTATTGACATTAACCTTTTTATAATAATAAAACGTATGATACCAAATTTACTGCAACTCTTCTTTTCGGAGGGTTCCGACATTGGTTATAAAGTGGGTCTCTTCATGAAATTGAAAAGCCAATACACCAGAATTCCAATATTTTTGTTATTCCAAAATTATTTTTTTGAAATGATATCTTCAGTGAAGTAAGTTTATTTTAAAAAAAAATTGAAATAAGAGGCTCACCCGAGCCTGTATCAGTCAACTGGATATAAACTGGCATATTCCTAGAAGTTGAAATGTTTGAGATATTGTGGACATCATGAACTTTGAGGTCACGAGTTTTGCAACCTTCATTTGTATATACTTGAATATCCGTGTTAGAATGTTTCAATCCAAATATTATGTATTTTTTTATTCCTCGTTCTTAACATATATATATACAAAAAGTTTTTTGCTGTTTACCCCCCTCCAAGCCTTGATACTTTCATTTGACGAACTCTAGATGTGCATATCAATATCATTCTTCACTGTAAATATATTGTAGAATTTTTATTGCCAATTCTTTAAAAATCTGTTTTATAACTTTTTAGCATTAAAAAATGTTAAACTTTGGACCCCTTTGACTTGGACTATGGTGGCTTCATATTATATTAACCTGAATCTGTATTTCACAATCATGGTTTCTACCAAAACCTTTGCAGGTGTTTCACATTGAAGCTAATTTTCACTTTATATGTCCACCCTTATATCTTCATTCTCTGAAACATGAAATTGTACGCCACAATCAAGCGTCATTCCAAATTTTAATAAGATTTTTATTGCTTTTTCTTAAGAGGAGGATTAAAAAAACCGAACGTTTTTCCCAGTAAGTTTTACTCTAGGTACAGAAATTGGACCTCATTATACAAATTTAAATTTTCATGTCATAATGATATCTCCTTTAAATATTACTTCAATTCTGTTGCTGGTACTTCAAATTATCTTTTTAAAGATTTACACATCACTGGTTATAATTGGGCTTCCACAGCTTGGAACCCCAAGGACACTTCGGGCTTAATCTGTATAAACTGAATCAACAGATCACAATGATATTTCATGCCAAATATTATTGCATTTCTTCTTGTATTTTTTTAAACGTTTCCCCACTGAAGCATACTTTTAACTTTATATCCTGGACCTAGCTGGAGCTTGGACTTCATGGACCCTTTGATCTTCATTTTATAAACTAAAACTTAAGGTCAGAATGATGATTCATACTTAACGTTTCTGCATCTCTACTGTCAGTTCTTTGGAAGAAAAAGGTTTTCCTCATTTAAGGCTACGTTGTACATGTATGTTAAACTTTCGCCATCTGATACTTGGACCTTTTTTATATAGGGCGCACCACTGTACAAACTGAGCCTCCGTGTTACAGTTATATAGTATGTTTCATACCAAGTATTATTGCGCTCTGTTGCTGGTTCATAAGAACGGTTTTTTAAAAAACATTACTCCACTTAAACCTATTTCAAAAGTTTGTGCCTTTAATCTTGGACTACATGGACGTCACGGATCCTAGGGCCTTCGTTTGAACAGAACTGAATTTAAATGTCACCATGATACTAAATGCCAAATGTTATTGATTGCTGAAATGTAAGAAAAATGAGTAATGAAAGATTCCATGGAAACCTTTGTAAACTTTCGGGCCCTGTCGCACTTTGTTTCCTTTCGCTTATTGGTTTTGATGAAAGACTTTTAAAACATCTCTAATATTAAACCACTGGTAGGCCTTGCTGGAAATATTTGATTTACGACGGGCTGCTGGAGAAGACCATTCAAAGATCATCTGAGCCAAAGTATAATTAAAATTGGCTTAATGGTTCTGGAGATTAAAATGCGAAAGTTTACGGATAACGACGACGACGGACGCAACGTAATGGCAGTAGTTTTCAAACTTCGGATGAGGCGAGCTGAAAATTGGGGAACAAAGGGGGAGACATCTGTGTTGTGTTAAAAACTAACTTGCTAGTACTTAAAAATAATATCAGAAGTCCGTTACAGTAATGGGCTTCTGGTAATATGGGTGGGATGAAAATTTTTCAATAGTTTGTCTCGACAAGCCTTACAGCCGATTGCTTTAACCTAACCTATGTATGCAACCCAAAGGCATTCTTCCAGGCGAGGATACATTTAAATGCATCCTTATTTAAGAAATATACTGTTGCTGATGTAACAAACAATCGCCGAAGTTTATATAAAATAACGAACCTTATTGATATTTATTAGAAATATTAGTAATGATTAAACTAATATACTTAATCAACTTTGATCATAAGCTAACTTCTGTTTCTGCAATAAGTAAGGGGTATATAAACACAACAATCATTTTAAGGACTTTCATCACCCCATTCAAGTACAATAAAAAATTAAATAGGCTGTTAAATTGGGCTTTTGTCTACTCTTTGACTTGACGTGGCTTTTCACTTAGTGGAACCAAAAGTTAAAGCAGGTAAGTAAACTGTACACGGACAGCAACTGACATTTTCACGCAATTTTAAAATCGAATTCCTTTGACTGTGCATGCTGATATATGGATATACAATAGCAGAGTCAACTATTTCACCATTTCTTAACACTTCTGAAGACATATAGATATTTCATTATTTCAGTTTCTAACTCCAACTGAATATGAATACGCTTTCAGCATTTTCTCCGATTACACAAAGATGACGTTACAACATCCTTTAGTTCACCATGTACGGGAAATGAATCAGTTTCAGTTTAATCGACCCCAAAGTTTCAATTAGACAGTTTTTTTCGGAGTAGAATATTGGTAATCTAACTAGAGGCTCACCTGAGCCTGTATCGCTCACATGATTTCACCTAGACAGGTAAAATTGTTTCTGACAAGACATTTGTTGAAATTTCAGCCAATCAGAACACATCATTTGCCCTGGCAGTCATGCTGAATTTCCGATTGGCACCAAAAGTATAAGTTTTGTAGAACACCATTGAATGAATATTCCATTAAGTTTGCTTCATTCTCTAATGTGTTTTCAGACAAAAAAGACTTTTTTCGAAATTTCCCATTGAATCCTATGTTAACTTTGTCCAACGGTGGTGGCCATCTTGGATTTCCGATCGGCACCAAAAGTATAAACTTGATAGAGGACCATCTAAGAAACATTGTGA
>JAOXYI010331051.1:0-10303 GCA_028566495.1 Lithophaga antillarum
AATTAGGAGTTCGATAAACCGATAGTATCCGTTGTAAACAGAACAATACAGATCTGTGTATAGTTTTTTTACCTACTATGTTATTGTCTTGCCAAATTTAGTTTGGTATATAAAAAGTACGATTTTTTAAATTTTATTATGGCATTTTTATTAGCAAATGACCTGATAAATCACTTTGCATTCTCTATAAAATTGTCAATTTGTGGTTAAAAATATTCACTTGGTTTGCCTCCATTTCTAACGAATTATGAGGTGTTATATGTACATGATTTAACATTGATTTTTGAAACCTCAAATCGGACTGAATGCATCTTGTGGTGACATTCGCTAGTTTTCTAGAAGTATACGTGCACGTACAATGTCAGATTAGGGAAAATCGTTTATAAAAGGACTTGTCAGTCATCGCATTCTGAAATGTACATTTTTATAGACGATCGTCTAAACGGAAGTTTGCGGCGATAAGGGTGTGTGGGTTAACTTTCGACATTTTACACTTAAAAGATATAGACAATAGCTATGCATTTCCAATTCATACCAACAATAGTAATATTATTTCTACTTAGAATATTTCTTCTGATTGTAATATAAGTACCGTATCACTGGTTCTTTCTTCTTCTTCTTTTGTTAGGTCAACTAACTTGAAGCGATGCGTATCACTAGAAGTTACTCTTGCAATATAGTTCATCATGGCATCTATTAACGTGCTTTTACCAGAACCAGTTGCACCCATTACCATAATAGTCTTTTCTTGATCAAAGTACTTGTCTTTAGAGTCATATTCTGCAACTAGAAAATAGGATAAACTGTTGTACGTACACTCGTTTCATATTAGAAAATGATGCATCTGAAGAATGCAGTATGTGTGTTTTGTAAAAATAGGACTTGCATAAAAATAATTACGTTAGAAGACAAGTAAGTAAGAACATAAGTCTAATGGAAAACAATTTAAAACAATAAAAGTTGAAATCATTTTCTTTCACTCTTTCACTGAAATTACTTTATACAGGTTTCAAACTTGTGGTATTTGATATTAATGCATTACATGAACCTTTTTAAGTCCAGTCCCGCCGAAGAACCAGGCCGAGGGTGATAAATGAGTTGTTCCAAAATCAATATAAAGTGGCATTAATTTGTAATACTTTTCAAAACATGACTTCAGGCTTAAATATTTTGATTTTACATCGTCCGTTGTCACAGTAATAGCTTTTGAACCTTTCGCCCTGACGACGCAATGCGCTAAAACAGCCTACATTTACTGTACTTTTGTTCTGTTTCCTACAATTCTTTTGAAAGAATTCAATGTTCAGTCATCATTTTTGATAATCTGGTATTTACTCTCTGTTTTAATGAACTCATTTTTGAAAGTCGAGAAATATTGTTTCCATGACAACGAAATCTTGTCCTTAGCAACTACTGAAAAAGTCTCAAAATTTGCAAGTTTTCAAACAGCTGTGAAAATGTTTTTATTTTGGCGCAGAAAATGTGGATATATTTCTTCAAAAACATTGACATGATGTACAAAAATAAAAATTGACGATAATCATCTTAGTACAAGCTGTGTTAAATCTCATTCAGGAATGCATGAAATGCTCTATTTTGACCCTTTTTTTTAAATATAAAATTGGGACGCTAAATGCTTTGGATGACTTTTTTATAAGCATAATCTGTTCAAGATTCGATATTCATTCAAACATTAACTTCATTTCGAGATTTGAATCACGAAAATCAGCCTACTATCTTGGCGTGATATACTAATATCCTGTCCAAACCTTTACGAAATACAAATGTAAATGGGTCACCGACGGAAACTAGAAAGTTTCCTTCGATATACTGACTCTATCTAGTAAGTCGAGCAAGCGAAATACTAAGTAGACTACTTTAGATACCAAGTCGATCCGTCGAGATACACCAACATTCGACTTGGTCTCTCGGCGGGTCGACTTAGTATCTTCAGCGCTCAATACTAGATTGACCAGCATCTCGACGCGAATATCCAGTATCCCGAGGGAAAATTTCTATTTTCCGTTAATGATCCATTGTTTCGAAAAGGTTTGAATGGGAGATTAGATTTTTCTGTTTAGGTCCTTTTTGGGTTTAATGCTCCCAAACGTTTTATATATTTGGCTTCTCAATATGTTTGATCTCGAGCGTACCTGATGAAGGTTATTCCAGAAACACGTGTCGTGCGCACTAAAATTGGTATCATACGTTTATTTTAGACATTGAGATTAACTAATTAGCATAGAAACTTATTCTACCAGGAAAACATTGTATAGAGTGAAATAACTTTTTTATTAAATATTTTCATATTGGGTGAAATCACAGTTTACGACTATTTGGCGTTGAAGGGGATAAACTGTCTTTCAGTCATGTGTACTTGTTTTACTTCTGACAGTTTCCCGGTACGCTGGTTTCTTATCATCTCAGTTGACAGGGTTTGCTGTGGTTCCCAAGTCGTTGACCAAAGAAATCTGTAACTTCCAATTATGTCTCTAATTTTACATAAAATGAGTAGATTTAGTGGAGTGCCGAAGGGCCATACAGGAATTACAAATCGAGATAATAACACGCCGAGAAAAGTACGTGGTCATTTTCAATCTCTTCTAAACTATACTAATGAAATCGCATTATTAGCCGTCGTTTAGGAAGCATAATTTGTAAATTTTTATGATTTATGTTTATGAAAAATTAAAAATTTTCTAGTGTGCATCAATAATTTCCCTCGACAATTGTACCTGTAAGTAATATCTGAAAAGAACTTATGTTCTCCATCTTCCCAAGTCAAGGATTTCTTAGTCCCAGCAAACCCTTAGCGGAATAGGTTTGTAAATTCCCTGTCTTCATTAAGACTCGTGTGAACCAATCAGAATTCAGCTTCCGTAACAACTTTTGTGTCAAACATTTTCATTGGCCACGATTGTGCAAAATAACAAAGAAAACGGATAGAAGCGCTAACGATAAACCGGCAATTTGTTTTGTGTAATCTGCCAAGGGTTTGTGGGGAGCGGAGTGGAATCAGAAATCCTTGACTTGGGAAGATACAACATATGTCCTCAGACAAAATACTGCATGTTCTGTCAGCGAGAAGCAAATTCAGTCCGGTCAGCAAATCATTTGAACTGCGCAACAAATCATTTAACCACACAACAAATCATTTAAATCGCACAACAAATATTTTAAAGACAGGTGAAATTAATTGAAGAGAGGAGTAATTATCTGAAATTTATCTACATTTGGCGTTCCATAGCGATTAACTAAGGGCGTAAACGTAGATGCATAAGCCGCATATACACACGAAAGTGGGACAGATGAGTGGCGGGAACGTTCATTTTTATGGTGGCTGCGTCTTTTTAAAGTTTGGTTTATTCCAATTGCTTATATTTATGCAATAAATCCCCATCTCAGCAATTTTAAGTTTGATACTTACAATAATTTTGTTTGTTTGTTACATTGGACTTGACGTTACTTTTGGTAATATTTCAATGATATCGTGGCGACCAGTTCCGTTTAGTGCTGGAAGGTCGGAATACCAGTCAGTAGAGAACCAGTCAATTTCCATAAAGTACTGGTAATTTTTTCATAAAAGATTTGAGTTGAATAGGCCACGCACAAAGTCACACATTCTCAGACCTTTCCACCACGGTCGAATAAAAGTTTCGTGTATTCTCGGGTCTTTGGAAAACACGTGTTTTCCGACCGTTGCGTGAAGGCCTAGAATGTTCGGAAATCGCATTTTTTAATGGTGATATATTTTGTTACAATAAAAATTGGTATGTACTATCAGGTATATCCAGTTTGCTGTCAGTAATGAAATCGCAGATGTATCTTTCATACAGATTCTTAGACTTGGCACGATCTAGCATTCCCTGTGATGGATCCAATGCATCAATGTGCTGGAAACCCAACTGCTTCAACTGAAAAATAGAAGCATTCAGTAAAGCAGATTTCGATACTTTCCCTTCAGTTCGTACTCTCAAATGAAATTTAATAACGGACGTCGGTAACAACTTATTGCTCTGTGTATTAAACTGTCGATTAACAATGCTGCGGTCACAAACTGTGGCGATAAGGGCGGAATGACGTTATGGAACTGCGATGGCAACAGTCTTGGTTTTCCAATAAGAATGAAATGACGAATCTCCGAATTTCCTTTGTTTAACGAAAACAGATATTTTGGTTGTAAGACACATTTAATCTTCGAAACAGTAAGATTTACAGCGGGAAATCCCTTGGAATAACACTGAAAGTTTTTGCAATTATAAAAAATGTATATAAATGTTCTTTATTTGACGAAATTTATCATTTGGTCAATTTCATTCAATTTATGCGATGTATCGCTCTGACAGCTCTTGCAAAATTAATTTTAATTTTAAAAATGTATCAAAATCGCATAAAAAAGGAAAGTTTTTCAACAGATTCACGAATTGACCCTTTTCGTCTCCCATTTCAAAAACCATGTGTTCACTTGATACGCCCGAGTAATTTGTAAAGCTCCATTTCATTTCTAACCCGAATATTCCAGTCGTTATATTCCGCTAATCTCCGAGTAGCGTAGCGGATCTAGAGGGCGCTGAATTACTCGAGGTATTTCATTTCCTTACTATCTGTCAAGATTGATCTTAATCAGTTAATAATATTAGGAGGAGTTACCTGGAAACGAACTAGGGGCTCACCTGAGTGAGCCTGTATCGCTCACCTGGTTTCCTATTGGTTTCAGGTAAGTATATGATTTGACACAATGATTCTACAAAAATATTTCAAATCAGTTTCTATTTTCAGTAACGGTGGTGGCCATGTTTGATGGCATTTGGGGTCATCAACCATAAGTCTTAAAGGGGATCATAAATGTATCATTTACCCAAAGTTTGGCAACAATTGGCCCTTTAAAGGATTTTTCAGAATTTTTTTACTGAAATTTTTTGTCAAATTTTCTAGTTTGATGGCAGTTGGGGTCATCAACCCTAATTCTTAAAGGGGGTCAAAAATGTATCATTTACACAAAGTTTGGTAGCAGTTGGTCCTTTACAGGATTTTTCAGAAGTTTTTTAGTGAATTTTTTGTCAAATTTTCTATTTTAAGTAATGGTAGTAGCCATGTTTGATAGATGGGGTCATCAACCATAATTTTTAAAGGGGATCATAAATGTATCATTTACCCGAAGTTTGGTGGCAACTGGGCCTTTACATGATTTTTCAGAATTTTTTTATTTAATTTTTTGTCAAATTTTCTATTTTAAGTAACAGTGGTGGCCATGTTTGATGGCGGTTGGGGTCATCAACCATAATTCTTAAAGGAAATCATAAATGTTTCATTTACCCAAAGTTTAATTGGTAGCAATTGGCCCTTTACAGGATTTTTCAAATTTTTTTTATTGGATTTTTTGTCAAATTTTCTATTTTTAGTAATGGTGGTGGTCATGTCTGATGGTGGTTGGGGTCATCAACCATAATTCTTAAAGGGGATCATTAATGTATCATTTCCATAAAGTTTGGCAGTTATTCACCCTATACAGGAATTTTCATGATTTTTTAATTGAATTTTTCGTTGATTTTACCCCTATGTTCCATTCTAAGTAACGGCGGCCATGTTGGTTGACTGGCGGGAACATCGGATACAATTTTGAAATTAAACACCCTAAAGATGATTGTGGCCAAGTTTGGTTCCAATTGGCCTAGTGGTTTCAGAGAAGATTTTTGAAAAAGTTTACGGACGACAGACGGACGGATGACGGACGCCAAGTAATGGCAATAGCTCACACGGCTTTCAGCCAGGTGAGCTAAAAACTCAATTTCTTGTGGGGCTCTTGACCACCAAATATCACTTGCACCCAAAAATTAAAGGTTGATTCAGTAATTCATTGCAGAATTATTCCCCCGAATGACTAGGGACAGACAACCGCACAACGACACTGTCTCCCACTTTTTTAAAGTCAGGGTAAAAAGCTGAAATGGAGTGGTTCTGCCTTTGGGTTATTTTAGAAGAACTTGGAAGGGAAGGGTTGGAATGCAATTTTTTTCAAGACCAACTACCTGCACAATTTCAATTAAAAAATATATTTCCTTTAAAAATTATTAGTAAATAACCATAACTCATGCAAATGTACATAATTCTTTAAAAACAGGTTGGATGGTCCACCATCCTGTACATCTAATGTTTTTTGTATACTAACAAACAATGACTACATTTTGTGTGTGTTCCTACCCTTTTTAATTTCTTTTTTAGTTCTAACTGACATCTCTGTCTGATTTGACATTTCCATTGCACTTTCTTTTTCCATTGAAGGTTTTGCTGTTTGTGTTGATGAAGTAGTTGTCTCTCCTTTGGATTCAATAGTTGGTACTTCCCCTTCCGGGGCATTCACGATCTCCGAATGTGGCACGTCACGGGCTCCATCATTAGATGACCCTTTGGAATGTCCAGATTTTATTCCATGAATGAGGTATTTGTTGACTTGCTTTATTATCTTTTTATGGGATTTATTCATTCTAAACTCCAGTGCTGCCATCTTTATTGTATAATGTGGACAACAGGTTTTGTTCATTATTGGTTTGTAGCAGTATTTTCCACTCCTGAAATAAGAAAATAATGTTCCATATGTATTATTTTTGTGTGACTAGGTTGTAGCAGAAACAGCTGTCTAAGTCTGGGCTTAATATAAAATAAAACAAGTAAGGCAAATCCATGTAAATGAAATAATCAAGATATCTCACCAAGTACTTTATGTTCAATCTCAATTGTTTAATATGAATGAACCAATAGAATATGTTAAAAAAAGAAATAAACTAGAATAATGAATTTATTTTTTTTAATACATCTAAGTAGGATTGCACTTATTTAGACAGAAATCTTAGACAGATCTTTTTTTTTCATTACTGATGGATGGATAGCTGCTTAACATCCAGCAGGTAATCTTTCAACCATATTCAAGATGAGAACATATTAGTATGATACAGATATATGAATCCTGCTTTCTACTAGATCAACATGTTGAGCTGGATTTTACAGTGTTAGCTCGCTGAAGTAACAGTCTGCAGGAAGACGCATCACCCCACTTGGACACATTATTCTGACTCCAAGCCGACCAGTCTTCGTTCTGTCTTACTCCTTAATGCTGCGTGCTTAGTAGAGAAGCAGAAATACCAATTTTAATGTCTTTGGTTTGACTCGGCCGGGGAGTTAACCCATGACTTTCCACTCTTGAGGTGAGCATGTTAACCATTACACCACCAAGGCAGTCTTTTCATTACTGTGTGGAGTCACAATTCAAAATTTTTCATTTTGACATGAATAAACAAGTTAATATCTGTCCATTGGACACTGTGCCTCACCAATGATCAGAGTATTTTATTTTAACAGGGAGCATAGTAATATATCTATTAATTATTTTGGAAGATATTAAAGACTACAGTTGTGTTCATTAGAATTACAAAAAAGAATGCTTAATAACTGACTTATTTGTAATAATATATTATACACAAAATCATGAGACATGAAATTCTAACATATAAAAAAGTTTGGTTTCTGGGGCCTTTTTATTTTTAAAATGGTACAGACAAAATTTCTATTGGCTCAAGAACAGCAATGTTAGAACAACAGTATATCAATAGCAATGTTAGCACAGCAACAGGCAGTCAACAGCAGTGTTAGAACAGCAATAGCAGGTCAACAGCAATGCTAGCACATCAATAACATTGCAATGTTAGCACATCAACTGCAAGTCTATAGGAATGTTAGTATGACAATAGCAGGTCAATAGCAATGCTAGCACAGCAAAAGTATGTCCAAAGCAATGTTAGTACAGCAATAGGAAGTCAATAGCAGGGGTAGAAATTGAGCAAAATTTTGTACTAGACAACAGGACTAGTAGACAAAGAAATCTACTAGTCCTCCCACAATTCTACTAGCCCGACAAAATTTAATGGCATGATAAAATAAATGTTGTTAAAAAAAGACAATTTTTATTGATAATCAATGATCAATCAGGCTTTTTCAGACATAAAGTCAGGATCAAGTGCCAAAATTGGATTAAATGCCTCGCCATCACTACTACTGTCATCTTTTTGTCCATAAGGTCTTTGGTTCGGCCTTCGAGATCCCTGTCCAGAGACATTCCAGATATGTATTGCGCCAGTCGGGTCAAATGATTTAATATTCTAGGTGTGAAATATAATAAACAAACAATCAGACAACACAGATGGTCTCAGCTTAGACCTCCAGTTATTCTTCACTAGGTTCATTTCAGAGAAACCCTTTATATGTTTTTGCCACAAAACCTGCAACTTTCACTTTCATTTCTGTTGATCATACTTTCTATTGTGGTCAGTCGTTTCTTGATACTTAATTTCTGTCTTTTCTCGGCCCTCGGCTATTTGTAGTCAATAACTCTACACAAGATATTGATCAATACTTATATCCCGCTCTATATGAACTTGATATTGCGATGCAGTCGGCAAATTTCAACTAGCCCAACCGGACTACTAAGTAAACAAGATCCACTAGTCCGACACTGATTTTACTAGCCTCGGGCTAGTGGAACTAGCACTAATTTCGACCCCTGTGGGCAAGGATGAAAATGTAAGATTTAATTTAATGTGGCCTTAGAAGCATCAGTAAAACCGATGTTTTAAGACATTTTTGAGTGATTTTGTTTGTCCCTTGTCATTGTCGTGAAGATATTCTGTATACTTCTTTTTACTTCCTGTATTGTTTTTATAATTTAAGCCTTTTAGTTAAAGTTGTCTGAATATAAATAAGGGGGAATTATTATAAGAATAAAATAAACTTTTGTGATATTTATGTGGAATGAAGGTATCTTTCGAGCATGTGCTACATAATAAATTGCTTGACTGTGTGCATAACAATACTGAAACCTTAAATTATTGTTATTTACCTATTTATCTGGAGTAGCTGTACAAGTCTTGCACTACAAGATATAGTCATGTTCTGTGAAAAAGTAAACAAACAAACAAATATTAATTTATTCAAAATTATACCAATTGTTTTATCTGTATGATACAATTTGATGCATGAAGTCCAGACCTTTGGTGCAATACATTGTAATAACATTATTATATCATATAATTACAAAGAGAATCCTATTCTGAGGTGCAATAACAGAAATTTGTGTGGTACATTATTATAGAGAAATCCAAAAATGGTGTTCGTTATATTATTTATTAATGTTATTGTTAATGACAGCGTAAGAAATCCAAACATATGTTCAGACATCATTATTATATTGTAGTATTACATATGTAATACTGTGTTATAGTAGTCAATTCTATGTTGTAATCATGATCAGTGCAATCTCATTGTTACAGAATAAACATTTATTTACATTATGATTTTATCTCATCATTACTGATTAAAGTGTTTGCAGACATTATTTAAATATTAAGTTTTGATTAGAAAATTGTGCTTAAATCTTCTCAAAGACCGTGATTCATTTGGAACCAAATTTGACACTATAAACTGGTAATACACTATTCACTTCCAGTCACTGTGGGCATAAAGTATTAGTCATATCTGTATGTAACATAAAACATTGTACTTCTGTTAGTAACTTAAGTTTACTTTAGCTAGCTACTATTAGCCCAGATAGCTAAATATGAACTTTTGCCATCAGTAGGCATTCATCAGGAGCATGTTTTTTATCTAATAAAACCAGAGACATATAAAACCATTTAATTGTATGTCTCTGATAAACCAAATTCTAACCAGTAATTTAACCATCCTTATCCAATGCCAGTCAGTGTCTGGGTTTGCATTTAACTTTGCCTGTACCTTTCTCGACCAGTGGACTTCCTCATAAAACTAGCACGTGTTCAAGAATCGATGGAAATGATCATGTTTCTGAAACAAATTTTATCTGTATAAGTAGCTTTTTAGTGCACAGTATTTCTGTACTTTCGAGGATCAACTTTCAATCACAAGCTTATAATGTGATGACTGTTTAGTAACAGATCGGCTTGTATGACAACAGACGAGAGCCGAACAGACAGCTTTTCCACAGTCTGTCCTAAAATACAGTAGTCTTCTTGCACATAATATGTCGGCTTTATGAACAAATAGATACATGTTGAAGTATGTAATTAGGTTCACTGGAAAGCCACAATTAATCGATATGAACAGTGTTATTGTGGAAATAGAAAGTAAATCTGTAAGGCCAATTCAGGTTAATGTGTAGATTTTCATCCCCGCCCGCCCCTCTGAAATCGGCCCGCCTGTATTTTTTTTATTTTTCAAATTATCGATTTCCGGATATTTGTCGTGTCCGTGTCGGAAAACCGATCCCGGCAAAAAT
>JAOXYI010331161.1:0-10302 GCA_028566495.1 Lithophaga antillarum
GACTAGTATTGTGAGCAATATCGGGAAAAATGTACCAGTATTATTACTACAATGGTGCTAATTTCACTCCACAATACTACAGGGTTATTGCATTTCAGTGAGTTCTGTATGATGGTTTACTAAACAAAGTAATATTGACAAAAGCCGAAATATGTATTATTTTCTGTGAACATGAAACCGAAGTGCAGCAATTGTTTTATTACATTTTCTGCAGTAATGGCGTGCACATGCTACTCAATATCATACTGAGTTCTCAGCAACTATAAATCATAGGTTTTAATACATGCATTTGGTGCTTAGTATAGTTAGAGTATATGATGTAATAT
Organism: Lithophaga antillarum; assembly: GCA_028566495.1. NCBI lineage: Eukaryota > Metazoa > Mollusca > Bivalvia > Mytilida > Mytilidae > Lithophaga > Lithophaga antillarum. Next base: position 327 of record JAOXYI010331161.1, read on the forward strand.
ATTTTCAAACTTGTACTTGGACAGCTTCTTGTTTGTTCACCATATTTACTTCCTTTGGTAACTCCGTTTACAAGAATTTTTTCAGTAACTACAGATCATAGGTTCTAAATATCATATCTACGTACAGTAAATAGTTTTAGTTATTTTTCAGACTTAAAAGTTTTCTTCTTCTTGCTTGTTGACTTCATATACTTCCTGTTAACGTATGAAATTGGAATGTAGATGATATATATATATATATGATTTTTTTTTCTGGGGGATTAAAAAAGTTCTTAGATATCAACTTTTTTTATGAAGAGGCGGGGATATACATTTGTGAGCATTGGCTCATAGTATTTTGTTTCAGTATCAATAATACTTGATATAAAAGTGACAGGAAATACTAGTAATTCCAATATTGTAAACCTAACGATATTGGTAATTCTAGTATTGTAATATCACCAATATTGGTAATATCAGAATTGTAATTTAGTGATACTGGAAATTTCGGTATCGTATACCACTGAATATTTCGCTCGTGGGAGTTACTTTGGTCATAAATGACGGCGAGGTGCGGCGGAGGACTCAAAACCACTACTCGAAATATCCAGTGTATATGAAAAAGGAGACCCGCCTTTATCCATCTACTTAAAAATCATGTTCCACATTTATCCACAAAAATCCCATGCAAGTATTATAGTTATATACTGCTATTATACAAATATGGCGTGATATATAGAAAGAAACTTGATGAAGAATATCACCAAAATCTACATATTGTTTAAGTATATGGTCAGGAATAGGTCACTTGCAACCTGCAATAATGCGAAATGCCGAACACTGACCCGAAATTTGCCCAAATGCTCAGTATCAGACCCGAAATATGCTCTTTTCTCGCAAAATATTGACCCAAATTTGCCGCACGCCCCATCTATCATATACAGGAAGTTAATCCCAATATATGCTGGTAGAATACATATAACTATCATACGAAATACTAATACTACACATAGTAACATGCTATTATTTTTTTATTCTTTATATCCTCGAAACCTTTATTTTGAATTTTCGTTCATTTTTTCTCTTTTTGTCTTGTTCCGTTACGTGGTTGATAGGCCTCTATAGGCAGTACAGAATTGTACAAATTTAAGAAACGGTTATTATGATATTAAAACAAATTAACAAACAATTAACAGATGATTTACGACCACAGACTGAGAAAAAGTATACATATCAAAATGAAAAATAAACTATGAATGGGCGTCTACATAAACACATTGGAGACAGGCTGATGAACTAACAATAAATATATATACATATGTCAGAGTTAAATTATCATTCCCCTCTTGTTACGTTGATCAAAGTTCATTCTATATAATAATACCATTATGATGTTTTCACTCTTTACACATCTCCTGTTATAGTTTGAACTAACGTGGCTTTTAAACCAGTTAAAACAATAAAATTCAGCTGTCAGAAAGACAGCAAACTGTTTTCCTGTTTGGTAGTAAAACTAGTTGTTGTCACAAAACAGAAGTAACAGTTGTTACTATCAGCACAGTTCACAAATAATACCCCATGTGCCCCGCAAATTCTGCATTTATAGTATGAAAAATAAATAAACAAGTTACCTCAGAAAGTTAACAGTTTTGGCAGCCATGCTTTGTTACAAGTCTGACTGCCATACCTGCATACCGTAGAATTGGGAAAGTTCAACAATAATCCTAAATTTCATTAAGATATGCTGAGCAGTAGCTGAGATACAGTTTTACCCCATAAAGTTAATACAGCATTGACAGCCGTGTTTGTTCCTAATCTGTCGGCCGTATCTGTTACCGTATAATTTAAAAAAAAAACTTGGCAGTCTTACCATTTTATGATAAGTAAATATAATCCGCAAGTTTCATTAAAACATCTTGAGTGATAATTGAGATACAGGTTACCCGAGAAAATTAACGATGTTTTGTTTCAGGGCCTGTCGACCATATTTGATATAGTATAGCTTTGAAAAGTTACAAATTTCAGTATTTTATGATAAGTAAAATGATCCTAAAGTTTCATTAAAGTATCTTCAGTTGTTCCTGAAATATAGATTACTCCAGACAGTTAAGGCAGTATCAGCAATGTTTGTTCCAAGTCCTGTCGGCCTTATTTGATATCATGTACTAGTAATTTCGAAGTTACGAATCTTAGTATTTTATGACAAGTAAAATAATCCTAAAGTTTCATCAAGATATGTCGAGCTGTTGTTGAGATACAGGTTACCCTAGAAAGTCAACGTAGTTTTGGCAGCCATGTTTGTCTCATGGCATGACGGCCATATTTGATACCGTAAAATTTCGACGGAAAAGTTGAGAATCTCAGAATTTTATTATAAGCAAAATTAAACCTTATAATCTATCGATTATATAAAAGTCTTCCAAACGAAAGCATTAAACTCCCAGCATGATATGACTGTGTCTTTTTTTCAAAAACTAAAACACAAGTGCATCTATGTTTATCAGTTATTTCTGTGAAGTTTCACTGAAATTCTATAAATAGTTAATGAGAAAACCGATGTTAAAGCTAACTGGATAATGCCTGTTTCCATGGCAACAACTGCCATTTACAAAAACCAGATCATGAATACAAATCTAGGTATACTTATAAATGTTCCTGTGAAGTTTCATTGAAATTCTGTAAGTAATTACTGAGAAAACTGATGTTAAAGCTACTGGATAATGCCTGTTTCCATGGCACAGGCAGCCATTTTTCAAAAACCAAAACCTGAATGCACATCTACGCATGCTGATGAAAGTTCTTGTGAAGTTTCACTGAAATTCTGGGTAGTTATCGAGAAAATTAATGTTAAAGCTGATTGGATAATGCCTGTTTCCCTGGCAACGGCACTTATTTTAAAAAACCAAAACCTGAATGCATATCTACGCTTGCTGATGAATGTTCTTTTTAAGTTTCATTGAAATTCTGTGAGTAGTTACTGAGAAAACTGATGTTAAAGCTGATTGGATAATGTCTATTTCCATGGCAATGGCAGCTATTTTCCAAAACCCAAATGCACATCTACGCATGCTGATGAATGTTCCTGTGAAGTTTCAGTGAATTTTATTAGCAGTTACCGAGAAAACTGGCGGACAAGTTCAGCGCGGAAGAAAAAAGAAGAAGAAGAAGAAATGGAGAAAAAACTATATGTCTCCCAACTTCGTTTGGGAGATTTAATAATCCTCGAGTTTCAATATGATACGTTGAGCGGTTGCTGAGATACAGCTAGGTTACCCCATAAAGTTAACATTAGGGAGGACGCCCTCCTGCCCGTCCGACAAACATTACCAAATCAATAACAGGATTTTTTCGTTGGAAAATTCGGTTAACAATCTTTTGTTTCTCATCGCTGTCCGCCTCGAAACTTTTTTTTTGAATTAGTGGAATTAAGAAAGTCGACACAAATTTTTAAAAATTAATAGATTTTGACAGATTTTGATTTTTAAGCTTCTATTTTTGTCCAAAATTTAGCGGTAATTTATTAAGAAATGGCCACTAAATAAGAATAAAAAAAAACTGTCCTCCCACATCAAACGCCAGAAAAAAATCGACGAAAAACTAAAATGCCTTTTTTCGGGCCCATGCCAATTTAAATCTTCATATCACAATGATGTATTCCCAACAGCATGCATTTCTATTGCGAAAGAAGGAAATTATTTAATTTTATGTTAAAATGTGGACCTGGTGGCCCAGTTGGTATCCATTATTTTTGTTAACTTGAATCTCCAAGCCAGATAACTGACAATGAGCCTTATCCCAGTTATCCCCTAAGTTTGGTAAATCGTTTCTCGTAACGCTCCCAGGACTGAGAAGGTTCCCTTAAATTGTTGTCATCCCATTTGTTGTAAACTATAGGGTTTCTTTTTTAGCTGTCTGATGAACTTAGGTTGTACGGTAGGTATCTTTTTGTATGTAAACTGTTTTCTTTTATCATATTGCATTGTGGCGATAACTTTGCAATATGAAACATGGTTTCAAGCGGTGTTGTACTGAGTCGATATTTAAAGAGTGTTCACAATTCGTCTACATCTACATTCAAACGGACGAAAGATTGGTTTCTCTGTTTACCAGGAAAAATATCACAGAAACATCAGAGTTATGTGCATATGTCAACCAAAATAAGATAGAGCGTAACGAATATCTTTGATATGGTATGAAACAATTTCCAGACTGGCTCTCGAAGCAAATATTCAGTTAATGTTGTGACAAATAAATGCCCATCTTGTGTAATATTGTGACTCTGATCGTAGACCGCTTTCGGTAAAATTGGTATTTATTTTCATGACTTAATTTACTTGTCAATGCTATAAAAAGATTTGTATGCTGTCAAGTGAAGGAAACTTTGTGATGTCCAGAAGATAAGGATATTTAGTTAAATTTAGGCGAGTTTTTTTCGAATATGGAATAGACTATTACGACCCCAAGTCGGTTCTTCGAATCAGATGTTTACAGAATAAGACCGCTGCCCTCTCACTCCCTTGCCTGTTTAATTGTTTCCTGTATACATTATATCGTTTGATGTGATGTTTCCTGTGTTTAAAATTCATCCCCTGTTTACATAACTATCGAGCTACTGGATTGACATTTTGGCTGTTTCCATTTCTCACTTGGTTCTTTCGTTGTTGTTTGACAGCCTCGGTTGCTGTTTTGAATTGCATGTTTATTTATACCTCTTTTCATTGCTTATTTGATTTTGTTTTGTGCCTTTTGGTCCAGGATCGTAACGATATTCTGTTGTGAGCAATAGCTTGGGTTTAGAACTGGTAACGGTCCTGATGGCTGTACTGGTTCTTTAGGAACAATGACTGAAATAAAAAAAAGAAAGGCAGTTAAGCCATAAATATTCTTCTTCTTTTGCATATTTTATTTTCTTCTTCAATAATCATAGCTGAAAGAAACAACCATATTGTGTATGCATTTATCTTATAGATCTGCCCTTTACTGTATTTGTGGTAGTCTTTCTCACGATTATAGTTTCCTCACATTTAATCGATTAGCAGTTTTCGCGCTTGAACCATTTCAGCTTCTTTGCACCAGTTGAAATCGTTTCATTGTGCTATATCACAGTACATTTTTTTTATTAGTAGTAATATGTGACACGAAGTATATTTTATTGAATGCGCCACAATCGCACAGTTGGCTTAAATGTTGGTTTCCTATTCATTCCTAAACACCAAGGACAAAAAAATCTACTATAGGAAGTCGTCATTATGTCATTTACTGTACGTTCAAGTGTTTGTTTCTAAGCTCTCAGAACATCTATATATATAATTCGCGTGGCTTCATTATCTTCCGTACTGTTATGCTAGTCATCGTTTCTCTATATACTGCTTTCTATTACGCCCCCGATGCCAGTAAAGTTGGAATGTGTTTTCAAGACACCATCTAAAACTTACGATTTTCGCAATTTCGATATACGGCTACAAACACTAAAAGTATCCCTTTGGAAATAAGCCTTAGGGCTTTAAAGGTTTATCCTTGGCTGATATCAGCCATAAAATGATATTCTTATGTGAATCATATAGGCATTTTTTATATTTTACTTTAATCTGAACACATATTTTATCTTATTGTAAAAATGTTAGATATTATCCTACATAAATTTTACCTTTTACCTTTAAAAGTGGCTATACTTCGAAGTTTGGGTAGTCGGTCAAGCCTTCTCTTCTTCCGTTCGGAATGTTACTTGGATTGGAATCGAAGTTCTAGTCTTCAATTTCGGAGGAATTCAACGAATCAGTTTCGAGGGTGGTTGCGTTTTTATCGATTTATAAGCGCTTATCCGAAACGAAAGTCGTTCGTTTTCCTTTCCAGATATTCTGCGAGTCGTGTGTGAGAGTACTAGCATCTCATCTGCTTGTATGCCTCTTTTCTGAACGACGGTCGCTTGTTTTCCTATCCTGGATCTCCAGTTAAGACGTTGGTGCTTAAACGATTCAGATTCATTGAGTTTCAAATCAACCAGTAGGTACCCATAGATTTCTCTCCTCACTGAACGAGGTGTTATGCTCGCGCGGATACATCTTCTGGACAGAGTCCGTCGATTTGCTATTAATCTACTCTGCTGTTCAAGAGCACCAGAAACTGGTAATTCATACTGGAATCGGATCTTACCAAATATATAGTTTTTGACTCAGCGAGATCATCAGTAAATGGAATTCCTGTGTTTACTGCCTTCGTTGATTTATTTGTCTTTGGCGACGGTCAACAACAGATTGTTTATCCTTCATCCTTTCTATTGGCAGTCCTCTATGAACTGCTGGTACTTGCTTTTTCCCTCGTAAGTTCCCTCCATGCTATCCTCCCATCAGCTCTATCTATTGCTTCGTGGATGTTGTCCAGACTACCTTATTAGGCGTAGGGTCGTCTCTGCAATGACTGGTGGAAACTCCATTCTACCATTAAAGGTCAACTCTCATCATTCAATCTACAGATGTGGCCAGCACTCACACTCAACGTACTCCTTGGATGCGCATCCAGCTCGGGTGAAGCTTACGAATGTCAGTTCCACTACCACCTACGTTCTTTCTTCCTTTCTGTTTCCAGACTGTCTGCAATGACCTCCAATACTCTGGCGTGCCTTCATGTGTTACGCCCATCTGTCAAAGCAACTGGACACGATGACAGCACGTGATCCAGGTTGGCTCGTTCTTTGCACAATACACAGCTTGTATCATCACTGATGCCCCACACGCATAGGTTGGTTAGATGTTGTTGCGCATGTCCTCGGATTGTTCCATCTTGAGCGTCCTTTAGTTTTCTTTCGCTTTTCTTAGACTTGGTAGGATGTCATGGACGGACCTCAGTAGAAAACGTAACTTACTCTCCTCCACAGACAAGATATCATGCCATCACAAATCTCTCTGGTTTCTTGCCAGTTCAACCAGCTACCCTGCTTCTTCATACTAACTTTCTTAACCATCCTTGTCTCCTACATGTCTTCTATTGCGGCTGTGATGTTAATTCCAAGCCCTGTCTTCCTACTGCCTCTCTGCCGACATATATCCCCATGGCGCAACCTGAGTCTGCTTCCTCCACTGCTGTAGTGACTGCAAACTTTCTATCAAGCTTCACTTAGACCCTCGCTTCTCGTATCTTCTCATCCTTGCTGTTCATTAATATTAATACTTGACCAACATTTGTTACTTTAAACTCTTCTACCAAGGGCTTGAGTGGTAACTGCAGCTTCGACGATACTGTGCTGTACAACCCAATACTGCTGAAGCTTCTCGGCACTCCCAGCCACCTGCGTAGGAAGTTACCAGTTGATCTCTCAATGGTTTCCACTGCCGAAATTGGGACGTCACATACCAATAATGGCCACAACACTCTGGGAAACACTCCATGCCGATGAATCCATGCCTTAAGCTACACTTGTCTACAGTGGTCATTAAGGATAACTAGGGAACAATTCCTTTTAAAAATGGCCAGAAAATGGAATATGTGCAAACTATTTTTGCATAATGATTGACACTTACCCTCGTCCAGTAATGTGACATCGCTGTGGTATGGGAATAACTGATATATGAGAAACGGGAAAAAGGCGATACCTCCGTCTGCACATGCACAATGACGAGTGGTAGCTACGAAGAAACATGAAAAAAGTTTTACGGCGTCAAGCCTCTCGTTTTGATGAATTGTCACATTAACTCTACTTTAAATGTAATATCTTTACAACAGAAAATATGTCTTTCCTGTTAAAAAAAGAACCCAATAAATGCAACCCTTAACTTTTGTATCAATTTAGTAGGCAAATCTTTGATAGAATGCAAATTCCAAGACTATTTTGAATCATCTTTGGTGACGCGATAGAAATTATATGGCCGGCGATGATAATCATGATGATAATATTTTCAAGGAAAAAATATCGTTATGGTCAAGAGAGGGTAAGCTTTTAACTTTTTATCCATATCTTTCAAACACCGCAGGATGTTTGTAAAGTAATGGAGATCTGCATATTATATAAGCATTTAGAAGTTTTGTCATCGGCCATACCAACATCCGACTTTTAAATTTGGTGTAATAATAATAATAATAATTTTAAATAAAAAACATACCCAAAACTTGTTATAGATTATGCATGCCGTCCTAGATTCTACTGTAATGCCGTGTATATCTTAAAGATGATCTTTCTGGACTCGGTCGAAATTTAAAATTAATTAACAGATACAGCATTCCAGTTAAGTCAGTCAGAATGTTTCTATACCCTTGCCAATTTTCATTTGAACTCTGACGAAATATAGTGAAATTATTAAAAAGTAGATATCAGAAAGGGCCAATAATGGAGCACGGAACGATGTTTACGACTTCTTGGTTTCATGTGCAACGTAATAAGCTGTTACGGTTACCTTAGTTGGCATACCAGCAGAAGGAAGCACATTTTGACCCTACTTTTCTGAATTACAAATTGTCTATCTTTCTCTTTGTGTCAAGATAGTGATCATCTTGTTGGTAATACTACTGTGCAGTTTTTTTTTATTTTGTGTTCTTTCAAATCAGAGTCGAGACACGAAATGAAGGTATAAAACGTATTAACCCACCACTGTTTAGTGCCTGTACTACGTTTCTTTGGCATCTTCTTGATAATTTGTTCTTTTGTTGATTTCGACGGACATGGTGGAGCAACCTGTAATGTACTCCATTGTTGGTTGTTGCTGATGTTCTCTTCAGTCATCGATTGTCGAAAATCTGCATAAAAGAACAGCATACCGGTATATAATATAATGCCCGTTAAAATAGCACTAGTGGTCAGTAGGACTTGAGCAATACAGCTGTAAGTTTAAAATAGGATTCAGTACGGAAAACATGAAAAAAACACTTCTTCGCAACAATATTTGTGAATTCAGCAGCGGATCTACAGCAGAACTTCAGAAAACAGAAAAGGGAATTTAAAGACTCGGTGGATCCAAGGATTTTAAGTACGGTATTTGGGAGGTTCGATCCCTCCTTCCAAAACGCGACAATATTCGAGGCGACGATGCACTACAAAGTCTGTCGGTTGATATAAACTACAATTAAGCAAGTATAAACACCATGATCTCAAACTTAGCGAAATATTTCTTTTCTTGTGGTTCAAAACAGACTATAATCCTACACATTTTGAAAGTACTTAGCTTTTGAAGTAGCGTTAATATGGGTCGATCTTATTCCGCAGGTGTTCAGATGCACCGCTAATATTAAACAAATCGCTTAATGTTTTATGTACAAAGAAATATGTATACTTTATCACAGTTAACAAAATGGAAGTTTACAAATGGAAACTGAGACAATTCTGACTGCAAATTATTCCGACAGATATGTAAACCAGAATCTATAGTCAATGGAACAGACGTGTTCATGGCCGGATAATGAAAACTCATACTATGCACATGAAATACGTTATCACGCTAACGGTAAGTTGTACAATGTCAAATAATGATCGTTAATCTATTTCTTCTGATCATTTACGTGTATTACTTAGGAAATTCATTTTAACTTTACTATAATGTGTTGGTGATGCTGTCGAAGTTTTAAGGAAAAAAAATGTACTGCTGGTATAATGAATCAAACTTAAAAAAAAAAGAAATAAAAATAAAATAAATCATTGGAACGATTCTTCGTTTGAAGAAATTTCGAAGTCCTCTCAGCTAGATATTATAAAAGTTGAGAATCATTTTATATACACATAAATATATATTTATGGACCCAATCTTTGCTGTCGACAATTGGATGGCCAAAATGATAAAAGTTTATTTCATTTTCTGAGGGATAGGGCTGCACTTTCAGCAATTGAAATATATTAACAGTGATGGCTTATTTTCCAGACCAACGTTTTTTAAGGCCTCAAATATGTCTTTTTCGAATTTTAGATGTTAACAAGCTTAACTTTGGGATAGACTACTGATTTGGATGCTATATTAAGGCTCTGACGGGTTCTTTCGGTCAATTTTCGTTTTGTATTCAAATTTTATCTTTAATA
>JAOXYI010331271.1:0-16591 GCA_028566495.1 Lithophaga antillarum
TATGACATGGCCCTCCCAATCTCCAGATATCAACATTATAGAAAATGTATGGCGAACAATTAAAATCAGGTTGCAGAAAGAAATAAATGAGGTCAACACTAGGACCAAACTTATACAGAAAGTTATTAAGGAAATCTAGACTTCACTTCCTCAGCACTATGTACAAAGTTTATATGCATCAATTCCAAAACGTCTCTGGCAGGTTATCAGGTCAAAAAGTCATGCAACAAAATATTAACATCAATAGGTAAGTAATTTTACTTTATTCACAAATATTGCCCATTGAAAGTTGCGTTGACACTGCAGGTAACGTTCGACGTCAGCCATTTTGATGACTCACTTTTGGCAAAGTACTGTAGTCATATATAGTGTATGTGAAAGATAGCATAACCACTGCATGAAGACTGCATGTGCACTTAACAATCTGTAGAAACTAAAATTTCAAATTTACAAAAATCAATAAATAATTTCAGTAAATATGTATTAAACAAAGGTTATGACAATATACAAGTAAATTTTATATTGGCAACTTTGTCACAGCTTCCAAATGAAATCCTTAAACATGTTAAAACTGAAAAAACATTATTAATTAAATTATCAGATTCTTTCATATATTTTAAAATTTTTAATCTGTTAGTGGCTTTTTTTCCCTTTTTTATACACCAGTGATGCAAATGTTTAAAAATAAAATTTTATACTAAACTTTTAGTTCCGATTCAAAATTAAGTCTTAAAACCAAATATCTATGCATACAAGTCAAATCAGTACCAAATTATATGTTAAAAAATATTTCCCATATTATATCTGTTAGACCAGTCACTTATCAATTAACTAACCATATTCTTCAACAAATTAAAGATATGCAGAAAAGGAAAGAGAAAAGAATCGATCTTTAAATGTGATTAATTAAAATAAAAAGAAACTTATGATAATAAATCATTCAGTATTTCAAGTTTACAGGCCGCACATCCAGGCCTTTGGTAAGGGGGTTCCAGCCAGTCAGTAGTTTGAAAAATTAATTTATTGTGGCCTAAAGGATACTTCTTAAAGTTTTTAAGCAGTGGTAATTATTTTCTTACTTATGCCATTTAGGGAGCTCCATAATAAAGCCAAATATATACATTTGTACATGTAATTGCTGTGGTACTGTTAAGAAAAGTTCTCAAACTTCAAAGGCCAAAGAATGTTTGCAACCAAATTAATTTTTGGTATCACACAGATATTTACAATAGTAGATGTAAAAATCCTATAAACATTGTTTAGAACACACTTGGGAAATTATTGCTAAGGGATTACATCTGTCTGAAGCTACAATTTCATTAAATATTAAAGAAAATTACTCCCTTTTTTTCGAAGATCAGCTTTAGAGAAATAAGTAAGCTTTTTCTTCAGATGGTATTTGATTATTTGATAAAGTAACTTAACTTCACAATGGCCGATAAAAGATTTAATAAACATTTGGATGAATTACTCCAAACAAAGCCATTTTCAAGAGAAGTTTTGAATTTAAGTGTAGGATTTAAAGAAATTGCAGAACCTTTGAAATTTTCTTCAAGATATAGTGATAACAGAAAGAAACAACAGAAAAATGTTCTGGTGAGTGAGAACTCTTTTTTTAATGAAATTTAGGCAATCAAGGATTTTGAAAAGGGAGAGGTGCTGGCCTAGAATTTGCCAAAAATGAGGAATGGAGGTTTCCAAATGCAATCTATTACTGACTTTTATGAAGGAAATGTAAAAAAAAAATCACCTTGAATGGAGGGGGAGTTCAGACCCTCTGGAACTCTTCCCCAATCCACCACTGATATTTGTAGAATGTGCTCTGTTAATGTTTTCTAATAGATTCAAAATAAAATTATATTATGATGTAGATATAATGAATGTCACACTATCACAGAATGCACAACGGTACATGATTTGCTGTACTGGTAACATATGGGGGAATTCTTTCATTTTTAGCTCACCTGGCCAAAGGCCATGTAATCTGGCATCTGTCCTCCATCTGTAAACTTTGCAGATAATAGTATTCTCAGAAACTACAGGGCTGATTGAACTGAAACTTTGCAGCAATAATCTGTGGATGGGCTTGTAAAAAGTGTCCTCATTTCATGATGATTGGACATTCAGTGTGGCTGCCACAGGGTAATATTCTTTTTGATTGGCTGAAATTTAAAAAATTGTCTTACATTGAAACCACTGGACTGATGGAACTGAATCTTTACAGAAATGAAATGCAGAAGGTCCTTTACATAGTTTTCTCATTTTCTACCAGTAGAAAATCAGTATGGCTGTCACAGAGCAGAAAGGTTTCCTATTTGCTCAGATTTCAAAAATCTTCTTGTCTGAAACCACCAGGTTGATTGAACTGAAACATTACAGATTTTCTGTGGAAGGTCCTTTACAAAGTTACCTCATTTTGTGTTGAACAGGCATGAATCAATATGCTGCCACAGGGCAGAACTGTTTCTGGTCAGCTGAAAGTTTAAAAATCTCCTTGTTTGAAACCAACAGGCTAATTGAATGGAAACTTAACAGAAATGATATATGAATGGTCTTCTACAAAGTTTTCTTATTCATGCCACCGATCGACTTTCAGTATTGCTGCCACAGGGCAAAATGTTTTCTGACTGGCTGAAATTTAAAAAAATCTTCTTGTCTGAAGCTGCTGGACTGTTAGATTGAAATTTAACAGAATTGATGTATGGATAGACCATTACAAAGTTTCCACATTTCATGCTGACTGGACAGTCAATATGGTTGCTGAAGGGAAAATCGGTTCCTGATTTTGGATGAAGTTAAAATAATCTCCCTGTCTGAAACAACTGGGCTGATTGAACTGGAACTTTAAAGAAATGATTGATGGATGGTCCTCTACAAAGTATCCTCATTTGTGCAGATTAGACGTTCAATATGGCTGACTCAGAGTAAAGTATTTTCTTCATGGCTGAAATTTAAAAAATCTTCCTCATTTTTGCTGGTGTAAAGAGTTCACATTAAAAGACAATAACAAATCCCTGAATTGTTTGGTGGATATTTGGTCCATCAGAGTGTAACTTTTAGCTGGGCCAACTTAATTTTGGTGTCCAAAGGTTTATTATCCCCTTGCATGGGGATATAGCATTTCGCCTGTCTGTTCCTTCGTCCATTCGTGACTCTGGTTAAGTTTTGCCTTGAGGTCAAGATCTCGGATACTACAAGCCATAGAGCAATGATATTTCATCTGTGGATACAAATGTACATCTTGGATAGTACCGAAGAATCAGACCATAATTGGGTCATCGTGGTCTACATTTACACATAAGTGACTCTGGTTAAGTTTTGCATTAAGGTCAAGATCTTGGATACTACTATTACTACAAGCCATGAGGCAATGATCTTTCATCTGTGGATACATCTTGGATAGTACCAAAAAGTTGGACCACAATTTGGTCACTATGACCCACATTTCATGCATGAGTGACTCTGGTTAAGTTTTGCATTAAGGTCAAGATCTTGGATACTTCGAGTCAAGAGCAGTGATATTTCATCTGTGGATACATCTTGGATAGTACCGAAGAACTGAACAACAATTTGGTCACCGTTATCTATATTTTATGCATGGGTGACTGGTTAATGTTTGTGTTAAGTTCAAGATCTCGGATACTTCAAGTCAAAGAGCAATGATATTTCATCTGTGGATACATCTTGGATAGAACCGAAGAATCTGTCCACAACTGGTTCACTACAGCCTACATTTTATGCATGAGTGACTCTGGTTAAGTTTTGCATTAAGGTTCAGATCAAGGATAGTACAATTAAGTTATAGATTAGCAATATGGTCAGAGGATGCATCTTGTATGATTTACACTTGAGGCAGGGGGATTAGCCTCGCTTTAGAAGTGCATCTTTAACTAGTTCTAGAAGTTTTAAACAACATATTCAAGCTACTGGACATTTGATTATTTGGTCCAGCAGAAGACGAATTAGATGGACATCACAGATTTTAGCCAGCAAAACTGGCTTGACCAGGAGATTTGTTATTCAGTGCATTAATATAGGCTTCTGTGGGTGAAACTTCACAAAACTTGTTCAATATATTCTTCAAATGAAGAATAGGATTCTTGTTCTGAGTCCAATGTGTCAGGCTTAAATTTGGAAAAACAGAAATGTTTGTAATTTCTGACCAAACTTAGATCACTGCAAAACTATGTGAGTAATACAAGCTGTCATGAACCTCAAGTTTTATTGTCAAACAATAATATAAAAATGATCACCCTGCCCATCTCTCAGTCCCAGTTAAAATAAAAAATCCATGGTAAGGTCACAATAAAGTAATTCATAGATTTTCATCCCCAACTGCTTCTATTTATTCAATACAAATTTTTTATTTTGAAAAAGATGTGCCTGTTTTTCTTCCTTTTTTTCCCCATCAAAATAGTCAAAGAAGAAAAAAAAATTTGCCTGTCCAGCCGTATTTCTGGAAAAACTTGGATGAAAATCTAATAATTAATTCATTTAAATAAATTTTTCTTATTAATAGTGGTGGCTACATGAACCGTTTTGAAGACAGAAATGATTTTGATGATTTTCTAGACCTTTTTACAACTTATTTTTTTTTCATGCTATTATTGATTATAGCAGATGTATATTGAACTGTATTCGGTCATGACAATTTCATCAAAGGCACTTGAAAGATCTCAGAAATAACATGTTATTGATTAGAAAACTTTTAAAGTTATTAATAATTCATCTTTTTCATCACACAATTCATTACGATCATCAATTTCCCCGTAACATTAAGTCAACTTGAATAAAACAAAAAGTGTGGAGAAATCTTTTTGAATTTGCATGTTAATTTTCCATTAAATTTAACAATCATCACATCGTTACCGGATTATTAGAAACTTCATTATGGTCGTTAAATTGGTGATGGGTTTTGCGATTAATGAACTTGCGTGACACACTCACATTTGTCTGATCAATACTTTTGTATCTAAGAATGAGACATAATTTTGATCAGCGTTGACTCTGATCATCAAATTAATGACTAGATTTATAAAGACGTGGATATACAGAAAGTTAAGAATGGACTGTGTGTAAGTCCATATTTTGGTGGAATTATTTAAAGAGCAATCAATTCGATTTGTCGTCATGTTATGTAATGATATTTTCAGCTGTTTAAAAGTGAATGTATAGTGAACTAAAGATGATTATTTTAGATAAATATTTATATAGACTTAGCATTTATGATCAAACTAATTACCTGCAATTTACCTTGAAATCATGTAATGTGTAGACTTGTTACCTGGCAAATCTAAGTGACAGTTACTCTGGAATAAACGTTAATTAATTGAAGTTATCATAGTAATTAGGTCTGATAATTTGGATTTAGTTTTAATTACTGAATTTGTTTATAAAGAAAATGAATCGATACTCGATGACTTTGTCAGAAGCTTTTTATGTCATGGTAAACAATGAAGAAGTACAGGTTGAAAACTCTAAGGAATTACAAAATATAGAAAAGGTAAGAGTATCCAATATAATTTTGTGTGGTTGTTTTTTTTTTTTTTTTTTGGTTTTTGTTTTTTTTTTGTGTGTGATGAGGTAGGTAAGCCATCATGGAAAGACTGATAGTGATGGTTATGTCCCCTGGCCATCTGTGGTGGTTGGTAGAGAATTCCAGGTAAGACTTCCACTGAACCCCATCTTACTATATCTCTATGCTTATTCCGTCAACAGAGGGGATTCAAAAGGAAGTCTTTCTGAATTCCATAATGTCCATAGCTTCATAAACTTTCTCAGACATTGAGATGATAATATTTTTCTAGATTCTTATCCAGCTAGGTTGTTAAAGAATTTAATTTTTTGGAAAAAAGTAACTTTAAAATGCTTTAAGAGGTTTTAAATTGCTAATAAAGAGGAGGTATAGGGCAGGGGTCTAATGTGTAATGGATTTGATGAAAATACAGAAATTAGGAGATATATACTGTAATGTATTTGAATATCTGGCAACGTCAATCTCAATTTACTGTCATGAATTAATGTTTTGTTTTTTACATATACTGACCACAAAGAAAAATGCAACACCAATTCAGTGTGATATAGATATCAAATAATTAAAAGTTAATAACTCAGTATTTAATGTAAATGCATTTCAGATGAAACTAGTGATTTTTCAATTTGTAGTTTGTAAATACAAATTGAAAAATCAGTGTTTAACAGTGCTGATGCCTTAAAGTTTAAAAGTCGGAAAACAAAATTCTGGAGGAGACATCGAAAGTTTATCACAGAGAAATTAGTGGTCGATTAAAAACAGAATTTTATTGTTCCTTCAGGTGAAAATTTATGAAGTTTAAGACCGAAAAATTTGTCTGAAATTATCGATTTTGATTTCTGGAAAAAAAAAATTGGGGGGTGGGGAATTCAAAATTCACAGTTCCTGAAAATGTGGAAAATTCAGTAAATCTTATCAATCATTAGTGCAATACATGGCAAAATTTTCAGCATATTCAGATTGCTATTTATGCTTAGCTAGCTCCTCAAAGTTTAGCATAATGTTAATCCAATGGAAGTGTTGCATTTCGTTTGATGGTCATTGTATCAGTTGAGCTAGTAAAATGGGAAAGTTTGACTGAAAAATCTAAGACTGACGCTGGCAAATTTTTAAGTACAATCAAGTTATACTTTTCCTATGTAAAAAAATAATATTTTAAATTTACAGAATTATGGACATTGAGGGTATGTCAGCTTTATTCACATATGTTATGCATATTAGCCTTTAAATTTTGAGCATCAGTCTTTCAAAATTGATGTTGCAGCTGGTGTAGTAGAATTCATTACTTATGGTTGTAGATGACCTTGTGTATAAATGGGTCCTCTATTGTAGATAACCTTGTGTATAAATGGGTCCTGTATTGTAGATGACCTTGTGTATAAATGGGTCCTCTATTGTAGATGACCTTGTGTATAAATGGGTCCTCTATTGTAGATGACCTTGTGTATAAATGGGTCCTCAATTGTAGATGACGTTGTACATAAATAAGTCCTCTATTGGTCAAAGCAGTGGTAAGTCCTACCGTAAGAGGGTTTCATCCCAGCGAGTATATCTTGGATTTTATTTTAATGAACATGTAATAACTGATATTATTTTGTTATTTTTTGGCCTTTAGGGAAGAGTAAGTACCAAATGTCTGTGTGTGATCTGTTATGTCTACAGTTTCTTTTTCATTACAAATGCTAGAAAATTTATGCACACTTTATTTTAGATATTTATTCAAAAAAAGCTATCCTTTGTACCTATTTTGCTAGTGTAAAAGTTAACATAAAAACGGAAAAAAATTTGGATTTAAATTATAGATTTGCCAACATAGAGTTATCTCCCCTGTATTTGAATTCATCTTGATTAATTGCAGTTGTACTTAAATTGGCAAAATGGGTGCTTAGTGAGAACATAAATAGCAAAATTCAGTCTCTAGCAAATAACACATACATATTGAGTCACGAAAATCTAAGAGCATGATTTATGTTGAACATGTATGAATTCATTAATACATTGTATTATTTTGTATACTTTTTTAATGTTAATATAATTAATTAATAATTTTGCACACTCTTTATAGTAGCTACTTTTAGTTATTTTATTTAGAATAATCAGACATATATGAATTCACATTTTTTTTAATGTTCTGACCTTACCTACACATGAAGAATCTTTATTTCCATGAAAAAGTTGATTTGAGCACATTGTTAATAAAGCTGGGAGAGAAAAAATGTTTTTGTTGAACTTTAGACTCATGTGCCTCATGAGAACATTAAACTTCAACAAATCTAAATGCAACTGAAACATGCATTTATAGAGTTAAGAAGTGAACATTAACAGAAAAATATTCACCATACAGTTTAAAGATTTTTGATAACAACAGTAAAATTTGGAAAATAATTTTATTTTTATACATTTTTAAATATGTGTAATAATAACTATATTACAACAAAGATTTTGGTGCTTCTAAGAATTTGCTTTATCTTAGATCATTGTAAGAGAGTTTATTGTATCATTAGACAGTTTTCTATTTATTGGCAAAAATTTCAAAATCTTTAGCTATGTAGATGGATCAACTTAAAAGCTTATGGGGGGGAAGTTTGAGCTGTTTTAATTTCAAACGGACATTCATTACATTAGGCAGTTTAATTTTGCTTTTGTACCCCTATGTATCACTCACTTACGTGACCATTAGCCTGCACTCATTAAGTGATTCTGCAAAAAGTCTTTTCTCAAAAATACAGTTTTAAGAAAAAGTTTGTTGACAATTTTTCAAGTATTTTGATATTTCATTCATAATGTATTTATTTGATTTGATTGAACCTTGTGTGTTAATGTACTTAGTTTAATCTAGACCAGAATTTTCATAATAAGTTCATGAATTTTAAATGTTTTAATTTGTATCATCTTGTTACAAATCATAGAAGTGCAAAAAAAGCAGCATATGTATAATTTCTGAAAAATAAATAATTGGTATCCGGTTAAACCATAAACCTACATGTTTTAACAAATATTATAGTAATAAGATTACCTCCAATATTCAGTTGAATAAAAAAGATTTTATGGTTTAGAATACCATACATGATTTGTGATGTGATTTTTACATATTTTTTGGTTATCATCTGTCAAATTTACTGCCAAAGAATGTCTAACACATAGCTGGACAGTCTGCACTTCCATCTTGTTCTTGCATTTGGTAGTTAGTGGATGCTCTAGAAAAGACAGAACAACTTACTTGTGTAAGTCTGTGAGGATGGAATGTTACTGTCTGTACACATGATTGGCTTTAAAATTTTGTGACGTAGACCTGCTTTTACAATTCAAAAAATTACTGAGCCCATTTGAACCATGCACTTTTTACGGGAATAAACCTTCATATGTCCCCTTTCAACATTATGTCGAATGAACCGCCTAACTAAAAGTAGAAAATATCTCATATGCATCAAATTTCTTGTTTTAGGGTAGGATGGGCATGTTTTTTAATTTCTGAATGGATGAGTTTTTGCTGTATTTGAAGTCTTCAGATTTTTACAGTTGTGGTTTGGTAAAAGTTTGGATAAAATGTTCATATACTTTGTTAGATTGTACTGATGACTACATACTAGGTAAACCATACAGATACAAAGTGTTTCCCACGCTAAGAAAATTAAAAAAAGAATAAAATTAATTTATCCTTTTTAACTTGCCTGTAATGTAAGCTATTGCCATCACTTGGCATCTGTCATCATCATCCATCGTTAGGTTTTCTCATTTCAACCTTCTTCTCTGAAACCACTGGATGAATTGGAAGCAAACTTGGCAGGAATGTTCCTTGTATGTCCTCTACAAAGTTTATCCTTTTGATGCCAATTAGAAATTCAGCATACCTCCAGGTGAATAAATGTGTTCTATTTTGCTGAAATTTCAACAGTCTTCATTTCCAAAACCAAATGGTCAATGGAACTGTAATGTTATCATAATGTTTCGTAGGTGGTCCTCTGAAGTTGTTCTTTTGGTGCAGATGACTGCCACTCACTGGACAGTTTAACATAGGACTCCATAGAAAATGTTGAAAAAGTCTATTTTTCTTAAACCAATTAGAGAATGGAAGCAAACTTGACAGGAATGTTAACTGGGGATTCTCTACAAAGTTTATACTTTTGATGCATTTAGTACAAATCAGAAATCCATGATGGCTGGCATGAGAGGTGGTTGGGGGGGGGCAATATTTAACAAAGGACTCAATGGGAAATGTCAAAAAAGTCTTTTGATCTGAAATCTTGTAAGAAAATTTAAAACAATTTGCAGGAATGTTCCTTGGATAGTATTCTACAAAGTTTATACTTTTGGGGCAAATTGGAAATTCAGCTTGGCTGCTAGGGGCAAATAATGTTCTGATTTACTAAAATTTAAATGATCTCCTTGTTAGAAGCTAAATGGTCGATGGAACTGTAATGTTGTCATAATGTTTGTTAGATGGTTCTCGACCAGTTTGTACTTCTTGTAACGATCAGAATTCCAAGATGGCTGCCTGAACTGTGGTACAAATTTTAATATAGGATTCAGTGGAAAATGTCTAAAAAGCCCTTTCATCTGAAACCACATTAGAAAATGGAAACAAACATGGCAGGAATAACATCTGAATGTTCCTTCGATGGTATTCTACAAATTTATGCTTTTGATGCTGATTGGAAATTCAACATGGTCACCAGGATGAATAATGAATGTTCTGACTGGCTGAAATTTCAACAATCTTGTCTGACAGGTCTTGTTGTTTCTCATGAAAATAAAAAAAACTTTAACAAAACTTCATTTAAAAAAGCTTAATTTACAGAACACCATACACAATTTTAATCTTGTGAATATTGTCTTTGGTGGTCCCCCTTTTGAAAAAAATTCCAATAGATCAAACTACTATTCATTTTTTGACACATTGCTATAAATGTTTTTTGGGTTTATGTAAACAAAAATGATAATTTTGCATCAATTTGCCAAGGTAAATTCAAGCGAATCTCTGGTTTTAGACATCAACAACAAAAAAAAAATTGTAGAATAGAAATAAATTGTTGTGACATAAATTTTGTCCATTCTACTGGATATTTAGAACTATATGAGATACAGGAAAATTAAAGTTGTTTTATTTTATATTGCTTATGTGAGTTTGCTAAAACTGTTTGAAATAAAAAAAAAAAAAAAGAGTATTAGTTAGTAGATAAATACATGTATTTTGAAATGTGTGGATTAGTACAATTGTTTATTTAAATGTTCATGTTTATTTGCACACTTAATTGCATGAAATACATAAATTGCCATAATAGCTGCCGGTATATCACAATTATGTCAGTAACAGAAGTAATCCGCACTTACTAGTAAGAGTCCAAATGTCCAGTTTTCACAAAGGTATAACTGGTAACAAATCTATCAAATTGTATTAACACAATACCTTTACTATCAGTAATTTAGAAATCATAAATAATGGCTAACTCTGTTCTCCAAATTTATTTTACATATACAATAGATTAGAACTAACATTTATAACAATGAAAGAAACATTTTATATCAAAAAAAATTTTCATCTTTTACAAATAAAATTTTCTCACGCTGAATTTTCAGTGTGAAAAATCATTTATTTTCCATTATTTAATCTTAACCCTCCTTTAATGCCTGTTTACGAATACTGTGTACCTTTAAAATGACTTACAATACCTAAATATGATTAAATGTGTTTCATAAAGATCCAGTCAAAGGCAGACAGGTATACAGTCATGAAATGATATATTATTCCATATATTAAAATATGATGCAAATAAATCTATGAAGAGATTGATTTTGTGACTTTATTAGACTTGTAACTTTCTTATGGAATATTTACTCTGACATCAAATTAAGAATTTACAATCAAGTTTATTGCATTTAGATATAATATATATTCATGTTATTGGTAAAATGCTGTGGAGATGCAAGTGATTTGAATAGTTGGAGATCGGTCTTTCACATAAGGATTGGATATCGGTTGAAACAGTTCCTCATATAATTCTATATTGCAGAACTTGATTCTTATTTTTTTTTTTAATGTGACTTGGGAAATTGTGGAGAGACATTATTAAGTCGTCATCTTGAAAAGAAAGAATTAACTAAACAGTATAGAAACGATGGCTTTTTCTCTGAAGGATTCAAAAAGTCAGAAAATTCGACCTCATTCACATAAGGAACCAAAACATAATAAACCTGATGATGATTTCAGAAAAATGAGAAGCAGTACTTTCTTAACACAAGATGGAGTACCACCGATCTCACCCCTTAGTGGGCGAAGTTTAATTTCATTAGGACATAGTTTTAGCACATCGAGAGATTTATCATCTGATTTTTCAAATGCACAGTTATTATTCAGCACAAGTAAGCTAAGTCGTAGAACTGATCACACTGTGGAGTCTGTTTGTTTTACAAAACGTCAAGTGTATGGAGATACATCAGAGGTATGGTATTGTTTTTCAGGATGAATTTTCTCCCTTTAATCACAGGAAATAGTGTCAAATAATTTTCATTTTATATTTTTGTTGAAATTTTTCTCAACCTTTACCTATGAGATAATGCTTGGCTTATTTGCTATAGCTTGATTCAAAAACTTTATATTCAGTTTAACCCAACAAAATTCTAGAAGCTGTGCACTAAATAGATATATAGGTCACTGCTACATGCTTTTACTTTATGAGAAGCTTTAGTATTAGCACTCTGTAGGTTTTTGTTGATATTTAAGTTGATATGTAATTTTAAACACCAAGTGAATCTTTCAGGAAGGATTCAGACATCTTCTTATTGACAACCAGACATAATGGCCATAATGTCTATCAGATTCAACAAAACTACAGGATTTGAACATCTTATTGACAACTTCAATAAGACCTTCACTTAACCATTTATTTCCTCAAGCTACTAGGCATAATGGCCATTGTCTATCAGATTCAACAAAATTACAGGATTTGAACATCAATAAGACCTTCACTTTACCATTTAATTTCTTAGCTACTAGCCATTGTCAATCAGATTCATCAATCCATGCATCAGCAATTATAGTTTTTGTTTTTCATATGTTCAAAACTTGTGTCTTTAAAAATATGGCTGAAGCTTCTTGCACTTCATTAAAAAATAAAATTAGAAGGAGTCTTGATGATTTAGTTATAATCTATGATTTAAGAAACTTGGCAGTTTGATATTATTACTCACACTGACAAAACCAAGGTCAAGTTTCATTATTACAAGTAGCTGTTGCAGAATTATGGCCCTTTGTTATATAAACGTGACGTTTTCACACTTTTGTTGAGCAAGTAAATTTTTTTTGCCAATTACACCTACCTGTATTACAGATTT
The DNA here is from genome assembly GCA_028566495.1 of Lithophaga antillarum. NCBI lineage: Eukaryota > Metazoa > Mollusca > Bivalvia > Mytilida > Mytilidae > Lithophaga > Lithophaga antillarum. The sequence goes on from JAOXYI010331271.1 coordinate 12,866, forward strand.
TTACAGCTTTTGCAAAGGTAAAAATAAACTTAAAGGTCTGATTTTTGACAATTTTCAATTGTGGTTTTTGAGTTACGGCCCTTGATTTTACAAAAATTAACTTTTTTGTTGGTTTGTATTCATGAACTTAGTTTTATCTTAAACTTTTAAACCTTGTATCAGTTGGCATATTTTATTTTGATGATTTTTTTTCTTTTGGAATTTTTATCTAGATTAAAATATTCTTCACATAAAATTTTTGTGCACAGTTTTCATTCAGAACCTTCATCGCGGCCTTAAAGAGAGTTACTATAGATTACGATGGATTAGTATACTAAGAGACCATTCTAATGAACTTACTTAACTGTTGTTTTAAGCTTATATATTGTGTTAAAAAATATGTGGTTGCTATAATAAAAACTGAAATCACAATGACAGCCTTATAACTATTTGACGATGTATTGATAACAGGGGTATATAGCAAACAAGATTTTTACTGCATTAAATTACTTGTCCAAACAGTTTTATTATTGTTAAACAAATGGTTTTATCCCTCAAATCAAACTTTGTTCAAGTGGAAAGTAAATCAAGAATTAGATACTGGTGTTTAAACAAAACAGTTAATGTTCTTTAGAAATTATTGATTGTACTGTTAGTGCATCTGTTGAATTAAGTTATTGCTGCAAACACCTAAAAAAAAAGAATTTTTTAATTGATGTTTTCTAGTATACCTAAGTCCAATTAAAAAATAATTAATAATTTTCATAGGTTAGGTGTAGATTTGATTCGTTCAGTTATACATGGGAAATAAACAACATCTGTAGACTAATGCTTCTGAAAGCAAATCTTCCTTTTCAAAATTACAGTTACCTTTTATTATGTTGAACTTGGATAACTCAATTCAAAATTATGGTCCCTTCATAGTAATAACAAACTAAATTTACTCTTTCGGTTAAGTCAATGTAAAATGACTGGTACCTTCTAGTTTAACGTAATGAGAGACAACTGTATTTGATCACAAAAAAATTACTATCATGAACTTGCTGTGTTACTGTTTGTGATTAAGGCAGTCACAAATATCTAAAATGTACTATTAGTTTAGTTAAAGATAAAATATTTACCAGTTTTGCAGGTTTCTTGAACAGATTGAGGACTGGTGTCATTTTTCCTTTTTTAGGGGCTAGAATTTTTCTGTTTATATTTTTTTCAAGTCTTATTGAAAGATTTATTTTATGTAGTTTTTGCATATAGTAAAATAAAAGAATTACTTTAAAAAAATCATGAAATAAATTAAAATTAAAAAAAATTGAGTATAAAATGCAGAAATGAATATAAAAATACGCATTAGATCACTAATCTCCAATAGGATTAGAAATGTTTGTATCAAAAGTAATAAAAAAATGATAAAAAAAATCATGTTTCAGGATGGCAGGAGCTAGACTCCAGTTTTATTATGTGCTAATTGTGATGTGTTTGTTACAGATAGAGGAACAGATCGACTTGAACACTTTAGAAGAGCTGAAGAAGGCATTCCTGAAAGCTGACAGGGATGAGTCTGGTCAACTGGATCTAGAAGAGTTTAAAGCTTTATTGAAAACGAGGCTTAATTTAAGGGTAACAAAGGTAAATACATACTTTTAGCTGCAAAGTCTGGTACAGGTGATTGGAAATGCTGATTTTATGAATTCAGAGTCTATGGGAAATATGAAATTTAAGTTGTTTTCTGGTCATAATTAAGTGAAAATATTTATCATCTAAACATTCAAGTAGATAGTTCAGAGATTAAATGTCTTTATGAAAGTAATTTTAGTCTAAAATTGACTGGCTAATTAATTCTGAAATTTATGATAATTCTGTTGTCAAAAGTATACTAAGGACATAAAATTGTTTCAATGTCTTAAAAAAAAGCTGAAATTTCAGTTGTTTGTGAATAGGGTTAAATAGTTGCTTCCCATATTGGTAAACTTTAGTGGTTTGGTTTGGTTGTTGGGGTTTATCGTCACATTCAGCAATATTTTTCAGCTGTATCGTGACTACTGGACTTACTTGGGGAGGAAAGCCTGGTTATCTATCTAGGTGAACCTGTGAAAACTCCGACGTTTTGTAGGTTTCTGGAAACCATAACACATGAAGCAGGACGAATAGGACTCAAACCCACAACAGTGGTGTTAGGCTAGTGGTTATTAGTCTGTAACCTTAACCACTCGGCTACCCAGACCACCCACTGAACTGTAGTGTATTGTAGGAATTTCTAGATTACTGATGAAAATTAATACACAGTGAAAGAGATTAGAAAAATTACTGCTTTAAGTAAAAAGAATATAATAATATAGTTTATTTAGAAAGAAGTTATTATGTATGTGGCCAGTATTATTATACAGTAGAACCTGTCTTGAAAGACCACCCCTTCTGCCAAGAAAAAATGGTCCTTCAAGACAGGTGGTCTCTCAAAAGAGGTCAATTTTATATGAAAAGTAAAGAGCAATGACATTTTAAAGTGGTCTCCCAAAAGAGGGTGGTCTCTCATAGCAGAGGTCTCTCAAGACAGGTTCCACTGTATTCTGATATTTTATTTTCAACAATATAATTCTATTGGTTTATAAACTGAAAATGAACAGTCCCCTTTTTAGTAATATTAGGTTAATGATGCCCAGATAACCTGAATATATGGTTAAACAGTGGGACAAATTATATTAACTACACAGTGATTGTAACATTGATAGAGTGAAATTAAATGTACCGTATAGCAGGTAATTTTCACGAGCTCAAATTTTCACGCTTTCCTATAAAAAAGTGGTGTACATAATTTTAGCGAGTCTGAAATTTCACTATTAGATAGATATTCCATTGTATCAACTATTGAATTCAAATTTAGTGAGTCTTTGTGATAGCCGCGAATAAAGCAAAAATTAGGACCTCGTGAAAATTACCCGCTATACGGTATCTTAGACCAGTTCAGCTGTACAAGTACTTATACAGGTGACCTTTTGTATAATTTTGAAAGCCCTTTGTAAGAAAGCTGAACTTCTAAATTAACCTAATATCCACAGGATTGTGCTTTAAGTGAAAAAGCACCATTCAAAATATTGCATATTTAATGAGACTCTTTTTTCACTTGACATGAGAAATATTCTATGGAGGTAATGGCAAATAGACCTCTAGTCCATGTAGGTAATAAAAATCCAGTAATTTTTGTAGCTGATTTTTTCCCTGTTTTCAGAGGTCACCTCTTTTTTTAAGCCATTTTTCAAAGTGCAATGGCAGAGAAGGTTTTTTGGACAAGTGGTAGATTAATATATGTAATCGAAAACTATTCATGCTTTTAATTTTCATAATATTTTTGTTGATTTGTTATACAGTGTAAAGAAATAAATGTTAGAAATGTTGACACATAGATACAATGTTGAGCTTTATTAGAGAACATTTTTAATAAGGGTCAGCATAAAACCTAAGATAACCAGGAAAGATGTATGGAAATACATACATTTCATATTTTCATAAAGGATATATGGAAAATATTTTATCCCAAATGTCCTAAAATTAGAATGTAAATCTGAGTTTATTTCCATAAAAAATAGAAGTAGTTTTTCCTGAAAATTGTGATTAATGTTTCCAGATCCCAACAGAACTTATTGATGAACTCTTATGAGACATTCTCTGTAAGCATCAGAATATCTAGGAAATGCACGATCTCCAATTTTCTTTAAAATGCATCTATAAATTATAGAAAAGTAATATGTCAGAAAT
>JAOXYI010331272.1:0-10300 GCA_028566495.1 Lithophaga antillarum
TGGCAGTCAAAATTTTCCGCCCAATGGTCTGTCCCATTCCCCGTTTAATTATTGAGTATTGATTAATTTGTTCTCGTTCTGAATATAGCTGAAATATTGCTCGCTGGACATTAAACAACAATCAATCAATCAATCAATCAATCTTTTATGTTTTACATGACCGATTGCACAGCATTTGGAGAAATTGTTTGAAAGAGATTACCGTCCTGGGGTAACTTAAAAGAATAATCCATAAATTGTCTTTGTTTCCTTTCAGAAATTAAGCGTCAGCGCTGAACAATGTCTGATTCACAAGTGCACAAATTTATTATTACATGTCAAATAACGTAAAATCAGGTGCGATTTATGACGTCTTATAAGTAATTTCAATTACTTAACGCAAAGTGTTTTTTTAATATGCTGTAAAGAGTCTATAATATCTCAGTCCCTGTATCAGGCCTCGTATTACCCCTCAGGATAATATCGGGTCGCGGGATAGTACTAGGTGCGATATTGAAAATGACATGAAATTTTTTTTTTTATTGCAATGCTATAGAATAGGCCTAATGTGATTAAGTCCTTGTTTCAAGCTGCGTTTAAAGTGCTGTAAAACAGATGGCATATTTATTCGAAATGATTCTCTTAAAGATTCCCAAAAAGTCAGTGGAATATATATTGTGACAATGATTAATAATGTCATCGTTATCCTTTACATCACAATCTGTTCACTAGATAGTTTACGTAGAATAAAGTAGAACACTTTCTTGTTATCTCTATGGTTACTGAACAATGTTAAACAAAAGCTTACAAAAACATGGTTATCTCTGTGGTTACTCAATAATAAACATATACTCACAAACAAAAAGAAAAAAAAAGAAAAAGCAGCTCAATTAATCATAAAGATTTAGCATTCTCTACGTACACAAAACCTACAACTTTAAATGGTAATGCACGCCATATTGCATTTAAGACAACCTCTTGTTATGGTGTTTTTGCAGAGTGTCTATAGATTGTAAATCACGAGCTACTTATAATTGCTAACTGGTATTTAGCGACCATTTCTGCTTTATACTAAACATATTCATGTCTATATTACGCCAAACCGTCTCTATGTAAGAATCAAGTCTCAAAGACCGGTCTTCCTTTAAAATTTAAACATAACTCGGTACCATCCAATAAAATCTTCCATTGATTAGACTGAGTTATCTTGAAAATTTCTGGTAATCTCAATTAAGAAATCAAATTTATTTTCAAACAAGATGGTCCTTGCTAAACCATTTCATTGGGTTTTAATACGAACAAATACTTTCCTGCAGCTACATGATCTTCAGATGTCTCAGCAGGCAATGTTTGTAGTCGATGCTCTATGAAAATAGCCCAGATTTCTGTACCTAGATAACATTGCATTAACACAATTTTGCAGCAAAATTTAAGCCCAATACACTAGCAGTAAGACTACATATAATCTGATCAACACAAGGGAAAAACTAAGGATAAAGAAGAAATTAGTGCTGTAATTTCATCTCGTTTATTGGTACAGAAATACTGAATTTTTAATTCCATACCTGTATTTATTGCTTGACTATTCTGTGGAGACACTTATAGTGGAAAATGTGCTCAGGTTGAAATACATCTACTTGATATGATGAAATTGTGCATTAATCTATGTACTGGTGTCATAATGACACATTACTCCTCAGGACTATTTTCTCTTTTGCTTATGTTACTGAGATATTAAATTAATTAGCTAATTAGTTAGTTGTATAGTATTGCATATTTATAGAAATTATTTAAATATTTTAAATATACAGAAAATGGAAACAGGAGACTATATTTTTCAAAACCAGAGTACGATCTTTTCGAAAAAAATGGTACAACTAGTGGGTAGCGAAAAAGACATTAGAACGAGACAACGAATGTTCATGATAACGGATATGATAGTTAACGGATGTAATGAGGTAATAACTACTGTTACAAGTGGAAGCTTAGGAGAAGGACTAGATCTTACTGGAAGTGATTTCGATGTAATGATTATTTACAATATTGTTAAAGTAATACAGAATGTCCGAGACATAAATCCATCAATACGATGCATCAATCTCTTAATGGATATTGATAGTCGTTTTCCAGGATTTTCAAAATTAAAATTGATTGTCTGTGGTGTTGATGTACACCATACCTTTATGCATGACCGCTTCGTTCAAACTGAAAATGGTGTATTTTTATCAAATAAACGATTTCTTGACTCAGAGATTAGACAGCATTCAATGTTTAATTATTTTATTCATGGTCCTTGTTTATCAACAACAGATCATGATGATGTTGCTATGTGTCTGCGATCACGATACTGGCCAAGGCAGGCTAAAAATTGGATACATCGCCACCGATTTGGTCAATGGCCGACAGATAGGACAGTGGAAAAAATAATTAAGTACGGTTGTTTGTTGGTACCCATCAGTCCCAAAGATGAACAAAACAATGAGTTACTCTGGAGAATCTCATTCTCTGTCGCAGAAAAACAATTGATTTTTTCATTTAATTATACACAATTTCTTTGTTACGCTCTTTTAAAGTTGATGCTGAAAAACATCATTAATGGTATTAACGAGGTAAAAGATTTACTTTGTTCATACTTCTTAAAAACATCCTTATTCTGGTTGTCAGAAGAAATTCCTATCGATACTTTTCAAATTCCAAAGTTGTTCCACTGCTTTTTCCTTTGTCTGGATAAACTTATTTCCTGGGTACAATTGTGTTATTGTCCAAATTATTTTATACCAGAACATAACATGTTCAAAGGAAAAATTAATCCATTAAACAATCATTTGCTACTATGTATTTTAAAAAGAATTAAACTTGAAGGACCTAATGGTTTATTACGTAATATTTTTATTAATAACGATATGTCAGCTGTTTTAGATAGCAAAATGTCTTCTGTACAATTAGATTTTCTTTTTTACAGAACATGTAGTTGCATGTTTTACCTTCAAAATGTTGCAATGGGGTACAAAACATTACAATTAATACAATTTTTAATAGATTCCGAGTCATCTCAGTTTATATCAGGTGTATGTAGATTTTTACATGCCATATTAAGTCAACGTATTGCTCAGCTGTTACCATGGCCGTCTGATATGCATGAAATCAATGCTATTTCAAAGAAATTTCAAAGACATTTACAAAATGGTATAAAGTCAGATGCAGTGTCAGGTTGGTTGTTATATGCTGCTTTTTATTATCGAATAGGCCAGTACAATACGACATTACAGATAATAGATTATGTTCTGTCTCGTTGCACACACGGTATTATTTGTTTAGGTGAATTTCATTACAGTGGAGATGACGTGAAGAACTATTTACATCAAACACGTGGTCAAAATCTTCCATTAAATGAGAAGATGAGACTTGCTACAGAGGCTCCTGTATTTTTTATCAATCAATCATCACTGATGCCCCCTGAACTCCAACTAGAAGTACAACATAATTGGGCGGTAATACCAGCCGCTCAAATGTCTCATTGTTTACGGTTTCTCTGCTATCATCATCTGCGTCAGCTGTATAAGAGAAAGTTAGCATTACGTGATTTATACTTGACAGCAAAGGATATTATCAATGGAAGAATAAAGAAAATATACACACCCGTTATGTTCATAATAGTGGGTGCCTGTAATGAGATAATTGGTGATAAATATTCGGCTTATACATGGTTTGATTATGCTTCACGGATTGAACCTGCACTCAGGTCCGCAAATATACGAAAGTCAAATCTATTTAATTGATGCACTTGAAGACTCATGATTTAAACACGGCGCATAAATTAAATTCAATTTGATGAAATTGTAACTTTTTTAACAGTAGCCATGGTAAATGTCTCAATGAATGTGCTGTCAAAAATTTCTGTTTAAATGAAAACTATGTATACTCCTTCTTGTGAAAAATAAGACTGACTTGGATTTTATTAATATGTTTTCCATTTCATCTTACTCCCAATTCGTATAAATTTTGTTGGCCATTTTCTACTTTCATAAAATATTTTTTTCTCATTTGAAGTAAACCTTTCCTGTCAATGAACGTCTCTTGCGTTCACTTTATCGTATGCTATTTCTATTTTGTTTATTGCAAATAAGTCATCTTCAATTAAATAAAATTCAAAAAAAAGGGTTATGAATGTGCAAGAGATAAAATCCTATAAAGAATAAATTCGAAACAGTACTGGTATATAGGAACATTTTATTTTTTATGTTATTATTGCCGTTCTACATCTTGAAGTCATCGTAAGGTCTTCTGTAAACATGGATAAGTTCCTACGTAAATTAAAAAATGTGAAAAAAATGTGCTTACTCTTCTAATTTTGTTATTTGTTCCTGACGATATTTTTCTGTGCCACAATTTGTAAGGATGAAAGCAGAAGTCAACAGCACAGTTATGAACGAGATGGATGTTGACCATTATTGCATATGGTTTCACCTATATAAGATGGAGGCTAATCGAGATTATAACAAGTAATGTTATTTTCTACAGCTGACTGCTGTATTTAAGTAGGGTCAAAACCAACATAGATATGTCTTGGTGTTTTGTAAATTGACAGACATTAATATGGATGTTTTTAACAGAATTTCACACAACGATTGACATCTTTACACGCTTTTGATCCAAATCTAACAGTAACGCGATGTTTTTTCTGTAATGTTTTATATATATATATTTGAATACTTTGCAACATTAATTTGTATATAATATTTATAGCGGACATCATAAACATTGTGGAAAATGTATACCAGACCATTATGAAGATGTTTCAAATTCAAGTTAATGGACATTAATGATATTATTGTTTCTGGTGTAGACACTAAATTTTACATGTTGAGCAATAATTTTAGCCAAACAAAATTATTGCGATTTATTGTTTGTAATAAGAAATATAATGCTATCTTGGTTGTATTTTCAATTACAGTAAATAAAAAGAATGCAAAAGATTCAAAGAAGTTTTAATTTTATCTTTGAATGTACTTCTGGGTACATTTATTGGACAGTTGAAAGAATATTCTGATATTAGAATAAATTTCGTTGAAATGAAAGCTATATATTGTTTTATAAATAAAAAGTAACAAACCGTGTCAAATATTTAATTATCAGAAAAATAGTGCACTGGTATTTTATTAGATAAAAATAATGCACAATGCAAAGCCCATTTCTAAATTCGTGAAAAAAAATATCTTAAAAAACTACTTAACAGTTGACGATGTTATTGGCATCAGAATTTTTTAAGCTAGAACAGTCCCTGACAAGAACCAACAATTCGTACCAAACAGCAAGTTTATAACAATTTTAGCATGCATTTGATACCATGTACATGTAATCTCAGATGATGGGTAGCTAGCAAATGACGGAACGGCGGATAAGACAGTCAGTCGTACAAACAATGTCATCATTTAGTCTGACGATAAGCTCATGATAAAGAATACTATCATTCAAGCAGTTAGTGGGCTCTTATCTAAATATCTGCAGGACAACCCGATAAAATATCAAACCTTTTGAAAGTAGGCAATATACACTGATAAACTGTACGCAGAAAATAGAATGTGCATACAAATTGTCGCCACTTTCAGCACCTTTCCAGTTACATCGTGACGATTTGTTTTATTGGTGGAGTAAGTCCGAATACCCAGGAAAAAACTTCCAACCTATGTCAAGTAACTGCTCAACTTTATTACGTACGAGACAAGTCGAATACACATTTTGTTTAATAATCACTAAAATAAAGGCGCAAAATCGTACTTTAGAAACAAAACATCGCTGTAAATAAAAGGTACAGGAGACAAAATCTCCAAAACAAAGGTCCAAACAACAACGCACTGGTTGGTGGTCTTCTTGAAGTCACTATATGGTAATTTATAATGAGTAATAACCAGTATCTTATGGTATTCTAAAAATTATGTACATAGTAACTGAAATTGCTAAAATGCTGGACTTCCTGATTGACAACATATTTATCGAATTAGGTCCACGAGTTTTCAGCAAACTGGCATTTCAAAGGGCACAAATTGTGGGCCTCTGCTGGTCAACCTATTTCTAAACTCGTTTGTAGCTGAGTTTATCAGAGGCCTTTGTAGTCATAAGAAGAAGAACTTATCCCGGCCCTTTAATTTAGTTTTTCGGTATTTTCATGCTTTGGGACTCAGTAATCTTAGTTTAAGGTATCATTTGAAATTGTATGTGAACCACTTGCAAATCTGTAGCAATGAATGTATGCCCCTGTAAAAAGTTTCTCATTCTGAACGGACGTTCAGTATGATTACTACATTGTGGATAATCCTGTACAGTTTTCCTTATTATATGCTATGCAATATTGATGCATTCAGAAATTCATGTATGAAACCACTTGATCAATTGAACCAAAACCTTTTGCGGCATAGTTTATAATGTGGTTATCTAAAATCATTTTGTGCTAACTTGAGATCAAAATAGCCACCAGAGACCAAAATTTACTTTTTATTTACTGAAATTTCAAAACAAAAATTTATTATACCCCCACTCCTTTGGGTGGGAGTATACTGGTTCGTCCGTCATTCCGTCCGTCAAACTTTTTCTTAACATTTTTTTTCAGCAACTACAAATTGCAGCTTCTTGATATTTGGCAGTAATCTTTGTGTAGGTATTCCATACCGTGTAAAGCAATATCAGATATGCCGCAAATGCATTTCCTGCTTGACGACTACATGTACTTTGGATAGTAAATTTTCGTAATATTTTTCTCAGCAACTAGCGGTCACAGTCACGGCCACTTGATATTTGGTAGTGACATTTGTTTAGGTATGCCATATTGTGTAAAGTGATTTCAAACTTCTTGCATATCCACTTCCTGTTGACGACTTCATGTACGTTCTCTTATATATATAGCAAGTGCAGTAAATTTTCGTAACTTCAAATCACTAGATGAAGCTGTCAGAAAAGACAGCTATACCCGCACTTAATAGCTGATCACTTCTCCCGCCTTTTTTGAAACCTGCAATGACCCTTAAATGGAAATTTGTAAACCTTACTGCACATCTGCATGTATTAACCTGTCATAATATTTGGAAATAATCATCAGCTTTCCAGACAAGCTTAATTTCAGTTCCTTAAAGGGGCATGGTCTGAAATAAAAACTGTAAAATTGAGATGGTTAGCAAACATACTAAACATCAAAATAAAAGACTGGAAGTCAAAAGTGGAAGTTCAGATTCAGTGAAAGCTTATTTCAGCAAAGTCCCCGTTTAACCCTTTAAAGACCGCAAACCTACGAACAAAAAATCTGAGATGTTATTGCACATCTACAGGTGGAAAGGAACATTACTGTATAAAAACAAAACCTATGAACTCAAAAATGAAAGGGAAATTCCTATGAAAAGTTTAAGTCCCTTTTTGACCCTTTAATGGGCTCCAAACCCAAGAATAAAAATCCAAGACCTTAATGCACATCTGCAGGTGGTAAGTAACATCACTATATAAAAATAAAACCTGTGAACTCAAAAATAAAAGAGGAGTTCCTGTGACAAGCTTTATTTCAACAAAGTCTCTTTTTGACCCCCTAATTGTCCCCAAACCCACATACTAAAAATACAAGACCTTATTGCACATCTACAGATGGTAAAGAACATAACTATGTAAAAAAGAAAACCTCTGATCAAAAATGAAAGAGGAATTTTTATGACAAGCTTACTGTAACAAAGTTTCTTTTCGACCCCTGGATGGGACAAAAACCCAAGAATAGAAAATCTGAGACCTTATTGCACATCTACAAATGGTAATGAACATTACAATATAAAAATAAAATCCACAAACTCAAAAATGAAAGAGGAGTTTCCGTGACAAGCTTTAGTTCAACAATGTCCCTTGTTGACCCCTTAATGAGCCCCAAATCAACATATTAAAAATCCGAGACCTTATTGCACATCTACAGATAGTAAGGAACACTACTATATAAAAACAAAACCCCTAAACTCAAAAACGAAAGAAGAGTTCTCGTGACAAGTTTATTTAAGCAAAGTCCCTTTTCGACCCCTTAATGGACCCCAAATCCAAAAATAAAAAATCCGAGACCTAGTCTTATTGCACATCTACAGATGGTATGGAACATTACTATATAAAAATAAAATACCTGAATTAAGAAATGAAAGAGTAGTTCCCGTGACGAGCTTCGCATAAATAAAAGTCCTTTTTAGGCCCCTTATTGGGCCCCAAACCCATGAAAAAACTGAGACCTGATTTCATATCTACAGATAATAAGGAACAATAATACATAAAATAAATCACCTAAAATCAAATATGAAAAAAATATCTAACGGACGGACAGACGGACAGACGGATTGACGGAACCAATACAATATACCCGAACTTTCTTCAGAAAGTGCGGGTATAATAAGCCTGCAAAAGAGGCAAAAAATTAGCTTTGCAGTGATGTAACTTTTATTGTATGATTCTGTTTTGACTTGTAGCAATTTTCACTGTTCTTTCTTTAGGTATAATAGATTAGTAAAGAATCTACCAGCCTCAGCTGTTACATGTAAGAGTGGGCTGAACTGTAAATGCCCTGCGTGCAACATTAAAAGATACGTTTCACCGCACTGAAACGTCAGTCTCTCACATTTCGTCATGTTAACAAATATTTGAAAAGTAAATGATATAAATTCTTGAAAATATGATCATGAAAACATTACGACTTTTGTATATTTTGAATTTTTCACAATACGTCCCGTTTTTCCTTCACTCTTGAGGAAAACGGGGGAATTTAAGCTTTAGCCATTGTAACTGATTTTAGTCATGGAGGAAAATGTTCTGAAATCTAATAATTTAATTTTATTTAATTTTCAGATATTAATATTAATGTAATACAGATGAATTTTTTTGTCTGCAATCATGAGAAATTGGATATTTCATGCTTACTGAAAACTTAATTCCCCCCCTCCCCAAATATAAAATTCCACATGAACACAGGCTACATGGCAAAAACAGTAATATTTCTGTTGTGGAATCAAGTTACCATAGACATAGTTAACTTTTTTTTAAAAATATTTTCTTCTTCCGTCATCTGTTTTGAAAATAACTGCCTACGGACGACAATCAGTTGAGTGAAACGTACTTTACAAGAAATGTAGCAGTTCGAATCTTATCGCCAGAAAAAATAAGAAAGATTTCGACAGAGTTCCACATTTAAACATAAAAAACCGGTTAAAATAAACTTCGGGAAATGAAACTTACAGGATGAATACTTTTCAAAAATAAAGTTTAATAAGTGTGGATTCTAGAATAATAATCCACAATTGATGAATTGACTGACGTCACAAACAGTGGTTCAATGTTACTGATTTCTAAGGGTATGGGATGGTTGATACTATTTATACTCGGTTCTGGTTTTATCAATTTCGGTTTTCTAGTAACTTATGTTTGTTACCGGATATTTTTGGCTTTTGGCTTTCAGCCACGTGAACTAATAAGTACTTTGTTCTTCTTACGTAGTTTTATAGTTACATGTATATTCAAAACTGATATTCCTTTGACTTATTTTGTAAAACTTGAGCCTTATATGATAGATTTTGCAAATGAATTCTATGAAAACATCATTTTTATGTACATTTTTATGATATAAAATTGTAAATATACGAAACCACTTGACTTTTGTCCGTATAAAGATCTCAGCGGTTATTATACACGCATTATAACTGAGCATTGTATTACACATCAAGTGCAAAACGACAAATTTCCTACAGATTAGCAGTACGTAATAATCAAAGGAACCAAGGATTACCATGTTTAACTTACTATTTCTGAACATTCCAACTAAAGGTAAACCTAAGATAACATAGCGGAAAATTATATAATTCTTTATTGCTAACACCTTTTTTCCTTCAAGTCCTGGGCCCACACTGAAATATCAAAATCTACAATAGTTATATTACAGCGATGTTTTTTTTTTCTTTAAATTTTTCAATAATTACAAAAAATATCAATTACAACATGCTATTTATAAAGGATCAACATCAATATCCGAAATTTATGTTGAATATCCCAAAATGAAATTGACAATCTATATTCCGAAAATAAAGTGCTTATAGTAATCTATGTCCGTATAGAACCTGCAGGTAAGCTGCGTTTTCATGAGGTATGTTTGACTTACTATTACATGTATGTTGCTAGTAATGAAATATTGTGCGATAGAAATTGTCGACGAAAATTGTTTTTTTTAACAGATACAGTTGCGACCCGTTCTAACCTCTCATAGAAATTGTCAGGAAAAGCTGTCATAGAACTGTTCTAAACTGTCATAGAGCAGCTCTCCTCT
>JAOXYI010331383.1:0-10299 GCA_028566495.1 Lithophaga antillarum
TCTTCAGAATCACTGACCCAAATAGAATCAAACTTGATACATATGTTTCCGGAGTCGTCCTTATTCACAATTATGTCGGATTACTTGATAAGTTATTCAAGATGGCCGCTACATCAGTTAATGCAAATAAGCGGTTATTGTACAATAAATTAATTTACAAATCTTCTTCTTCACAACCACATTATCCAAATAACACAATATTTGTATATAAAGTCCTTGAGTGGTCCTCTTTCAAAATGTGTCGGATGAAATGATCCGTTATCCAAGATAGCCGCAGAGCCATTTATGTAAATTACTTGTAATTATGCAATGAATTAATTTTCAAAAAATATCTTTAAAACCACTGGGCTACATGAAACCAGATTTGGTAGAAACGTTGCTTTAAAGGTCTTGATCAAGTGGTGTTCGGGGTGGATGGAAATCCAACATGGCCGTCATATTGGTATCTGATTGGGTGAAATTTCAAAAACCTTTTTGCTAGAAACTACATGGATAATTGAAATAAAACTTGTCATAATTGATCTTTGCAAGGTTCTCATCAAGTGCTGTAACTTTCTGAATCGATCGAAAATCCAAGATGGCTGCCACGGGGACATAGTTTAACATAGGACCCTATGGGAAATAAGCTACAAATCTTTTTTAGAACCACTGTGGCATATGGATATTAATCGGTCAAAATGTTGTTTGGAAAGTAATGACCAACTGTTGTTACTTTTTTGCATTGGTTGGAAATCGTAGATGGCCGTCAGGAGCCATAATAGGATCTAACAGACTGAAATTAAAAACCAAACTACAGGGCCAATTGAAATGAAACTTGTCATGAATGATTCTGACAAGGTAAATGTCAGTAAATCGTGTTTTCATCTCTTAATATCCTTTTCACAAAGTTATTTCAAATGATTAAAAAAATTCAGTAAATAAAATCATATTATAAGGATCACTAGATTCAAAATTATCCAAATAACGTTTTGGTAATTACCGTATAAAATCTGTACACTGGATATTAAACGAAACTGCGAGCACAGAACAGAGACAAATCAATAAATTTTACTAATTTGCTGTAAGCCGTACATTTGAAGTAAATATGCAGTCCACCACACATTTTTGATTCAATCTTTATACTCTCAAATTATACACAATATGATTTTAAAAAATGATCTAAATATTAAAATAATTACTGCAAAACTCATGTATAAACGATTTTTCTTTAATGGTGCTCAATAGGTTTAGATTTTCCACAAAAAAAATGCATGCGATGAAAAATTACTACAAGCAAACAAGGTTTTTGGACTATGTTTAAAAAAACGACAATATCTCGTATTAGATATACTATTCAAGTTTTATCTCATATACCTAAAATGAAATAATTCGTCATCAGAGAAAATAAATTTTAAAAAAAAAGTTCTACATGGTGGTAATCTCTAATTAAAAAAAGCGAGACTTTGTGTTAATGTTAATGATGTACCAAAAGCAATCAACCATGCAAGCATATTTCACCGCCATGTTTTTTTTTAATTAAAGACAAAATTACTTGCCATGTGCATAAAATAAATTTACAAAGACCTGCTTTAAACTTGATGATGTTCTTCTTCTCAAGTTGCATCCACACATTTAATTACATGTTAGCTGAATTAAAACATCGAAATTTAACTATTGGCATTCAACGCAAATGCAGAAAACTGCATGCCACAATCACCTACTTTCAGCTAAACTCCCCTAGATGCATCCAGGTATGAATTCTCCCATAAATTATCTAAAGCTCAAACTTGCACAAGTCATGCAAGCATAAAATTTGCAAAGCTGAAAATTAACGTAGAAAGATTTGCATTTCTTAATATCTGATCGTCAGGGCAAAAGACTTTGCTGTGGCAAAGGCAGAACGTATGAACTTTTCAATTACTACTTTTTTCCTGTTTTTATTTCATCGTTAAGTAACTCATACTCGGACACTTACTGATTTAATTCTTCTATTGTTTATAACAATGTATCACCCACATTTCGATTTCCGACTGTTTCATTGTATTTAACAGTAACACAGCATCGCCACTCTGAGTTCCCAACAGTGCGTATGTAAAACGAAAATATTCATGTCGACATCTGGGCATGACAATTAACTATAAAAGCTTATACATAAGCGGCCAAAATCTGCACAAGTACATGTAAGGCAAAAAAAAATATCAAAATCACTTCCTTCGTTAAATTCTGAAGGAACGCCATTACCGTGACAAGATTCTCCGTTTAATGTGTACATTGACAGTCTACGCCCTAATAAACGTTCAGTAATTTTGTATATAATAAAATATAACATTAGAAATTTAAATTCTCTATCAGAAAGTTATTTTATCGACCGTGAAACACCGGTCTAGCAAACATTTGCACGTTGATAAAACATTTAATATATTCCATCTCCAGCTTTCTTTTAATCAATGGCACAGTCACCTTTGTACAATATAATCTATATTTACCTGGATATCGATTTGAAAAATTTAAAGTTTCTTTATATACAGATGTATATATTTTTATGTGTAAATCAGTAATCGGAAATGATATATCGGCACTGGCATTCAATTCAGTTCGTATGTGTCAAGAAATTTACACCTGCAAATTAAAAATGTAAAAGGTTTCTTTTTCTGAAGAAATGAACAGACGTACAAATTTAGTCTGTTGGTATCTAAAAACAGTAAAGCATGCGCAGTTCTCGGGATGAAAGCGTTCGCTAGGAGTCTTTTATGAAATTTGCAAAATTTTTCTAAACCATGAACCCTTTTCACGTTAACTCCATCAGATGTCAGATAGAATCAGAACAATCACATTAGTTTGATTAGTGGGCCCAAATTACCAAACTTAGCAAAAATACTTGTTTTCCCCTCCTTTTTACTTATTAGCTTCCCAAGGCGACCTTAAAGATAAATGAATTGACTCAAAATTGTGCATTATTGATAACTTGACTCTCCTCTATTACCTTAGTCCACAAACTGCATAACAGTGGTACATTTGTCGTTTTTAAGTTGGTGTATGGAAGCCGGATTATGTCAAAAATGGCAATTCTGGTGATTTCTCACGTAAAGTTGATCTACAAAATTCAGAATAAAATGTTACGATAATTTTTTTCCACCACTGATTAGTCTCATTTTCCCTCGTTCTTTTGTATTCAAAAATGGGGATTTAGAATCAATTGTGTCCTTCCTAGAGGTGATACGAGAAGCCATCCCCTGCCGAAAATACCCAATTCTGCCTTCTTGACGACACCAGGCTGCTTCAACTTGGAAACAAAAATTAGTTAGCCCATTTTGGCCAATGATAGAAGGTTCTGCAAGACAGCTTGGGTCCTGCTGGCAACTTTATTATATACCCCACAAACGAAGTTTGGGGTATATTGGAATCAGCCTGTCTGTCCATCCTATCTCTCCTGACCAACTCCTGTGGCCTTTGTCAATTAACATGTAACTTTGTACAGTGAGAGATCATAATGTGTAAACATCGCTGTAGGTAGGCTTTTTCGGTCCATTGAGCTTTTCAAGAGTTATGGCCCTTTAAACTTAGAAATTCTGCCCGTCTAGTATGGAGACCTTGTCATCGCAACTCCTCTGCCATTGTTTGTTAGATTTAAATTAAAGCTTGTATATTATCAGATCCTGATGTACAGATGTGTATGTTGGTAGGATGTTCCCGCCCATAGAGGTTTTCAAGAGTTATGGCCCTTTTTTCGAACCAATCTAGTATGGAGATCTTGTCATCGCAACTCCTCTGACATGTTTTGTTAGATTTACATAAAAGTTGGTACATTGTTAAGCCTTGATGTATAGATATGCATGTGGGTAAGATGTTCCGGTCATTTATTTTTGAAGAGTTGTGACCTTTGAACGTAGAAATTTCGACCCAGTCTAGTGTGGAGTCCTTGTCGTTGCAACTCCTCTAACATGGTGCATTTACATGAAAGTTTGTATATTGTCAAATCCGGATGTACAGATATTCATGTGGGTAGGATGTTCCGGTTCATTGAGTTTTCAAAAGTTTTGGCCCTTTTAACTTAGAAGAAATTTCTGCCCAGTTATGGAGACTTTGTTGTTTTTACTCTTGCAATATCTTCTGAAGTATTCCAAGTAAATACTTTGCTTAGATGTTAAGTATCGTTACACGATGTGTTATGGGAAACAAAGTGGGAGTGCGGGGATATTAGTCCCATCTAACGGACAGCTGTAGTTTCCCATTGAAGAATATAAACGTCCTGGTAATGAACATGTGTCCGGCCAAGGACAAACACATATTATGACGACTGTAGGCGTGATTTAGGGCCGAATGAGTTAAAGTTGTCTTGAATACTTGTTAAGACTTATCTCAATTATCTGAAAGCAATATTAATAAGCTTGAAGAGTGTCACTCAAGCTTGAAATGTAGGCCATTAGGACCTGATCATAACCGAGCAGTGAATCACCAACAAAGACGTATCCATATAAGAATCTCACCATGAGTTCATATTTCTCAGACAGACCTTAACTGGTCACTCATGCGTACATGTAGTTCATCACCAGTTATATTCGGTAGATACAGTTCCACCTCAAGTACGTCCGTTTATGAGCAGAGCAGATGGGCAATTTGGCGATTATTTTCCTAAAGACGGGAGTGGTAACACCACAGAAAATTCGAATTCAATAACCTTAGGATTAGAACCCATAAATATAAATTTGCTTATTCATTTATGAATTTCATAGTTGAACAATGTATAGTATTCGAGAAATGGACATAAACACAAATGCCCATTGAAATAAAAACTATTTGAAAAATATCGATATAAGTCCAGAATTTATACAATATCCTGTTATAAATTCACTGGAAATTTTTTTCCAGAGCTCAACGTGCTATATCCCTGTGATGATTTTCACCAGTGCAATTTTTTAATATTAAGTGTTCAGGCAGTGGTAAAAGTATGATAAATGCAATCAGAGGTAGTTTTACATGACTTTCTATAACTAGGTATTTATTCGGAAAGTTGATCTTTAACTCTAACTTCTCAATCAATAGCCAAGTGTAGAATCACAAGGTCAAAGGTCAATTTAATCCTGGTCATCAAGAGGGTATGAAAGAATCCACATTTATAATTAACTATTTTTTTTATTATTATTAATTTTATTTGTTTTTTAAAATCAACCAAAACAGTTACACTGGGCAAAGTAGGTCATCAGCTCAAAGCTCATTTAAATATGCATCCACCATGCATATTTAATTTCTGAAATTTATTTGATTTTTCTTCATTAAATTTGCATCAATATATTGCTTTTTGGTATTGGTGAAAATTGTAAGTCATGTTGTAAACCGTGTTCATAGTCGTATCCATTCATAAAAAATCTGGATATTTCGTTGCTGATGTCCCATGATTTTGATTTTGATAATAATTATTTTGTAATAATGGTCACTGTTCCATGCAACTTTTCAGGAAACAAAATCTACATTAACTTGAAAGGTTGCCAATTCCAAACTTGTGATATTCAGAAATATTCTAATGTCTTTTTATTTGTACTGTCCGGCAGAGGAAATTACCAAAATATTGACAGAATGGAAACATTTTAGAATAATGTGTATATACATATAGAAAGAAAGGCAACTTTTATAAACTGTGTTTTATTTGAAATTTTCAGAATAATAAAAAAATTTATGGAGTATAGTTGCTAACTTTAAAATTTTGCAATGAAAAGACAATCATACAATCAACTATCAGTTTTGTTTAGTTTACATATCTGTTAAGATTGCATGGTTATTATAAAAGATATTCCTTTTGTACTCTTTTACGGGGCCTCTATGACAAAGTGGTCTACGTAGATGATCACATCTACATTCACAGATCACTAGCCTTTCACTTCTAAAGTGTCGGGAGGCGTAGTAAAGTCGTCTAGGTAGGGGGTGACATTTTCCTGTACATCTCACTAACCTATCACCTCTAATGTGTAGGCCTTAGCAGCTGAATGATCCAGGTAGTTGGTCATATTTACCCGTACAGATCCATAGCCTTTCAACTCTAAGATATGGGGAGATGTAGCTGAGTTGTCTACTGTACAGATCACTAGCCTATCCCCTTTCAGGTGTAGGGTCTCAGTGGCCGAATCTAGATAGCTGGTCACATCTATCTGTACAGATCACTGACCTATCACCTCTAAGCTGTGGGGTCTCATTTGCTGAATGCTCTAGGTAGTTGGTCACATTTGCCTATACCTATACACTGACCTATCACCTCTAAGGTGTTGGGCCTCGGTGGCTAAATGGTCTAGGTAGTTGGTAAAATCTATCTGTGCAGATCAGTGACCTATCACTGATCAAGTTGTGCGGTCCTTGCTGACAACGTGGTCTATGTAGTTGGTCACATTTAAATGTACAGATCCATAGCCTTTCACCTCTAAGGTATGGAGAGGGGTCACTGACTTGCCTAGGTAGATGGTCACATCTAACATGTACAAATCATTGGTCTATCACCTCTGAGGTGTGGGTCCTTGGTGACTAAGTGGTGTAAGAAGTTGGTCATATTTACCTGTACAGATCACTACATTTGTATAATGTATCGTCTTTAAAGTTTACACCTGACTTTGGGCAATAGCAAGAATGAGGGTGTGCTTGACTCGTACTCTCTGTGATAAAGTTTACAAGTTACATGCCAAAGGTCGTTGTTTCACTGGCTTCCTCCACCAATAAAACTTGTTGCCACGGTAAAGCTGAAAATTTGCTGAAAGTTGGATTAAGCCCCATTCAATCAATCATTTTTTAAGCATGCCTGGCCCAAAGGCCTATGTCAGCTATTGCCACCACTTTGATCATTATTATGTTACAGTTTCTTCATCTTTGACCAATTGGTTTCTGTTTACTAAAAGTTAGTTTTTAATGACAGAGTCTTTTTATTTTATTACAGTGTCACCTGTAACAAAATATAGGTCAAGTGTGTCAATGAGGAGTGTAGACCCTACAAATAAAAATGGGGGTAACAGGTTTTCCCATTTTGTAATATGGATTTTTTATTTTTCATCCAATTCAAACGCTGTATTACTTTTTTATTTATCAAATCTCTTGTTGTGACACCTTTCAGTAGTGTTCAATAGGTTCTACCATGTTTTTAAGGTGTAAGGGTTCAGTTTTTTATGATAGCAAATGTAGGTTTTCTGTATTTTTCAACAAAAAAGTGCAACTTTGTCATTAAGTTTCTTTTGATTTAAATTACAATGTTCTGTTTTAGGGTTTCTCAGTACTCAGGAGATCTAACGTTGTTGTGGTATTTACCTGTACGTTTCACTATAGAATGTTTGCTGCCTTTAAAGTTGTGATTTGTCTTTTAACTTTGACTTCCTTTGGCAAATGCAGAAATAAGACTTCTTATCTGAAACCTGATGTAATAAAGTTTACCAGTTAACTGCTGCAGGTTGGTTTGTGTTATTTGGATTTATTGTTACTTTCAACAATTGCCAGCTATACAATGGCTACCAGACTTGTTGGAGGAGGAAAGACCAGACAGCTATCTAGCTGACCGGTGAAATCCCCGATCATGGATAGGTGTTCGGAAATTTTAACACCTGAAACATAGCGGGCGGGGCTTGAACCCATAGCAGCGGTGTAAGGCTTGTGGTTATGAGTCAGTGACCTTAACCACTCGGTCACTGAGGCCCTGCCACTGAATGTTGTTGCTCTGGTTTCAACCACAAATAACACCAGATAGTACACTGTATTCAGTACGTTAATACCGATGTACAATTCTGCTTTGCATGCTTTCTGTTTATAAAATTCCCAACAATGTAGGAAAATGTATCTCTGCATTGCATATCTTACAATATATAATATATTACATATAAAAATGCTGTAACCTCAGCTTTATATTAAGCACAAGTTCCTGATGTATCAGTTAAAGCCTTCAAAATACATCCCATTAGTACCAAACAGTCTATATATCACTATCAATAATGGTTTTTAATGGGTTGTTATATGTACTGAATTATCTCACGTCATTAACGTACATCACTTAACATGTTCTGTATATCGAATTACTTCAACTGATGTACGGCATCATCGATATCCTGCTGTGTACCGGATCATTGCCATTAATATATGTCCCCACCAATGGTTGGATTATTGCCATTCATCTTGCTACGGCATCATCGATAATCTGCTATCAATCTGATTATCGACATTAACGTACGTTACCATCGGTGTTCTGCTATTTATTGAATTACTACCATTAATGTACGTCACGAACAATGTTCTGTTGTGCATCGGATTACTGGCATTAGTGTATGTCACCTTCGATGGTCTGCAGTGCATCGAATTCATGCCATTAATGTACATCACCAACGAGGCTATTCCATGCATCAGGTCATTGCCATCACCAATGTTGCTCTTGTGTGCATTGGATTATTGTCATTGATGTATGCCATTATCGATGGTATGTTGTATTTCCGATTATTACCATCAGCGTAAGTTACCATCGATGCCTTTGATATGTATAAATTTATTATCATCACCGTTTCTCGTCGATACTCCGCCTGTGTATTGGAGTATTGGAGTAATGCCATGGATGTGCGTCAACACCAGTACTCTATTACAGACATCTGCCGCAAAGACAAATGTCTCATTGGCTCGTGCATGTACTGGAAGTTCCCGAAAGTGTTATTTGATTCAGCTGACACTCATTATCGGACAAGAACCATCAATGAACATCAATGTCGATACGTTTCAATGGACTTTTCTTTTGCCATAAATGTTTTTAGTATCGAGAAACCGTTTATATATCTTTATCGTATACTTATCGGATAAATGTAATTAACATATATTAATGATATTAGTAGCGAAAAACAATTAACTAAAAGTCCTTTAAAAGTCCATGTTTTTCAGATTTACAATTAACATTTTACAGGCATCGCCTTTGGAATCGATAGTATCATTGACAATATTTTTTGGGCAAATTTTTGCTTTTGACCAGAGAGTGATATAGTGCTTTTTTGTTTATATCCTGCTGACCGGAATTTCCTTATATTCCTTGTAGAAGTTGTGGACAATATCGCGTCTACCAACACGTTCCAAAGCTGCAAGAAGTTTTTTAACGGTAGCTTGTTCAGCAAACAAGTGTGTCCACTTTTGCAAAACCTTATAAGATCTATCTTTACAACAGTGTCGGTTTTCTTCTTCGAGGATAGTTATTTCATTTTCTGGAACATTAAGTTCTAGAGCCACGTCTCTGTATCCTGCTCTTGGTGCAATTTGCTTAGCAACAAACATTAGTTGATTGTCAGTCGGAACATTGTTTTCCATTTCCATATCTACAAATATATTTGAAAGAATATACGCCTTTGGTTTGGCAAAACAGGGTTTCATATTTCACATAAACGATAAACGAACTGGCCTTAATCCAACCTGTCATAATTTGCGTTCAGAGATTATAAACAATCAAAGATACCGAAATTAATTTTGTGTACAATATGGATCACACTGATAGAGCTATAGAAAACGTGTAGAAAGTGTAATGTATTTATATCAGTTTAATGTTTAAAATGCATTACTAATCACAAAACATTTTACTGTACATTTTTTGTCAGACAACAATGCTTAATGACCTTTGACCACAAGTGGCCAGTTGTTTAAGTTTGTTACTTTGTCAAAGACTACTTTAAACAAATTGCAACTGTGAAAGATCACTAACCATATCTTTAGCCATTTATTTTTAAGTGTACATACGATGAAAAAGGATTACCTCCTTTTGATCCGTGGACACAGAGCACCCACTAGGACAAGGTAGGATAAGGGCCCTTTTTGGTCACATTTTTTGAAATTTTCAAATGAAATGCATACGGTGCATATTTTTTACCTGAAGACACTACTCTTAAAGAAAAATAAAAGTTCTGCAAGTCATTTTTGTCAAAATTACGTCACAATGACGTCTTAAAGTCGCTGTTAATGACCATTTCTTTGCAATTTGCTCAAAATATGGCATTTTTTTCATAGTTTTCAACAAAGTTAAAAATGAGCGGCCGTGAGTACCACTAATATATTTTTTCCACATAATGTAACAATGTAACGTTTGTGTGTCTGCCAAATATTTTGGTGGTACTCACGTCCGCTCATATTTTGCTATTTTATTGCCATTTTTGTACTTTTTTGTCGTCCTTTTGTAGTTTTCAGTCATGTTCATGCATGCTTTTTGAAAAGGAAAATCATTATTTTATACCACTATTGTACTGCTTGCAAAGCTTATCCATTTAGCTGTTTAACAACAAAATCAAACTGTAAATATGATAAACTTTAAAAATTGCCAAAATTTGGGATCAGTTATAG
>JAOXYI010331494.1:0-10298 GCA_028566495.1 Lithophaga antillarum
CCATAAATGTCTTCTATTTTTGCCAAAATAAAATAAATAAATAAACAAAAATTTAAACAAAATAAATTAATAAATATATATACATAAATAAAAATAAATAAATGAAAGCAACCGATAGAAAGTCACAAAAATTTGAGAAAATTTTGACTAAAAAATATGCTCCCCGTTAAGAAAAAGAAAACTGTTTATCTTATTGATAATTCATTGGAAACAAATTTCTCGTTTTTTATGCAAAATATTTATAAAATTTAAGTATCAAAATTGCCACAACGGTACACTAATCTTTACATTAACAAAAAGATGGCTGAAAGAATGTGAAGTATTGAGTCTACTTTAATTTTTTGAAGTTTTGATGAATAACATAAAAGAAGTTCGATTTTGACAAAATATACACAAAGATCTTTTTTTTAACACATCTGTGTTCTGTGGATTTTCATATACATTGTATTTTATAAATATTTTTAAAGGTTTTGAAGACGGAAGACTTTCACTCGCGGGATATTCTGCGGATAATGGAGGATATTTACCAACCATAAATCCAGATGATACAGTAGAGATATCATTTTGCTGTAGAGATGATGAAAATAGCACCCTGTCCGATGTGTTACCAAAATCATCTCCATTTGTACTGTTAAAGGTAATTTGATATAATAAAAAATGTGATGGTGTTACATTGCAGATTAGACCCGAACAAAGTAATTGAGTTTCGTTCAGTTTTTATTAAAATTAGGGTCGGAGACGAATGAATTTTCTTTTCATTTAAGAGTTTCAACGGTAAAGTTTTGTGATCAAATGTTATTTTATGACGTCATATACCAGTTGGTATAGCTTCCTGGTTGCCTACTTTGCGGAGAGCAAGGCCAAATAATTCAACCCAAATTTGCAATCAATTTCGAAATAATTTGTACATGTTTTAGTAGTTGTTGTTATTCGCCTTGCAGGTGCGTTCTCCAGCAGACAGTTACGCAAGTTTGGAAGTATCCGAAATACTTAAATGACTTCGGAGATAATTTCATCTATTAGTTCTGTATTGCATTGGTATCCAGTGGGCTATCCCAAGTGGTAAATGACGTTATGTAAAACTAGGCCCTAGCGCCATAAAACTTAAAATATTCTTAAGTCTAAGAATTTACTTAAATATCATGACAACAGGAGTATTCTAAAGTTCAGGCCCCGGCGTCATGAAATTACTGAATGGCTGAGAATTTTTTCTTACCCAAGATCAACCAATCAAAACTTCAGAATACTCATGTTGTCATGGTATTTGAGTAAATTCTTAGACTAAAGAATTTTTTAAGTTTTTGAGTGCCGGGCTGAACTTGAGTAAGAAACAATTTCAGCCAAGAATAATTTTTATGGCACCAGATCCAGAACTTTGCCAGAATTGCAACGAACTCGAAACTCCTGTATTGAAGCCTACATTTTGAACTAGGCGTAGAAAAAGAAACACACTATAAACAGACTTTATTGTCGAATTTTTCTTTACAGAAAAACTTTGCCATTCAATAAGATCATTTAACAACTTCATTTTATCATTTGAATGACTGCTTTAATTATCTGCAAGAAAACTGATTTTGGAAACTATTGACATCAATATGCTGACTGCATCAACCACTAGAGAGTTAGATTTTTTTTTCAGAATCGTCATGATTTTGAATGAATGCGATGCAATGACCAAGAAAGAACACAATGTCTCCGACCTTGTACTCAGAGTAACAATCTTGTAAGATTACTAGAGGCAACGCCGATTTGATATTATTGTTGTCGATGGATGATCAACTTTCCCGGAATGCTACAATTCTTCCGCTTCCGTCTATACCGTCTCTGATACAGCCATGACTACGTGGAGGACGTGATCACTTGGCGTCGGTCGTTCGTCAACCGTCCGTCCGACGCATCGTCTTTGTCAGCTTTCCACTTTTCAATCTTCTCCTCTGAAACAGCTGGGTACATTCAAGTGAACTTGGCAGGAATGTTCCTTGGATCGTCCTCTACACAGTTTATACTTTTGGTGCCGATCGGAAATGGTCGATGTTATCATAATGTTTCTTAGATGGTCCTCTGCCAAGTTTATACAAGATGACCGCCACCGCGGGACAAAGTTAACATAGGATTCAACGGAAAATGTGGAAAAAGTCTTTTTGTCTGAAACCATATGACGGGATGGAACCAAACTTGGCAGAAATGTTAATTTGATGCTTCTCTACAACGTTTTTAACTTTTGGTACCGAAAATTCAACATGGCGGTCAGAGTGAATAATGTGCTCTGATTGGCTGTAATTTCAACAATCTTTTAGTCAGAAATCATAATAGTCGATGGAACTGTTATGTTTGTATAAATGTGTCTTTGATGGTTCTCTACCAAGTTTACTTTGGTACCGATCGGAAGTCCACGATGCCCCCCCCCCACCTGGGACAAAGGTAAAATAGGATTCAATTGGAAATCTCAAAAAAGTCTTTTTGTCTGAAACCACATTAGAGAATCGAAAGCAAACTTGGGAGGAATGTTCATTGTGTTGTTCTCTACAATTTTATACTTTTGGTGCCGATCAGAAATTCAACTTGGCCGCCAGGGTGAATAATGTGTTCCAATTGGCTGAAATGTCAAAAATCTTCTTGTCGGAAACACATAGCTGAGAGACCTGCTATGTTGTTATAATGTTTTTAGATGGTTCTATACCAAATTTATACTTTTGGTGCCGGTCGAAATTCAAATACGGCCGCCACCGCGTGACGAAGTTAAAATAGGATTCAATGGGAAATGTCGAAAAAGTCTTTTTGTCTTAAACAACATTACAGGAAGCAATCTTGACAGGAATATTCACTGGGCGGTTCTCTACAAACTTTTGGTGCCGATTGGAAATTCATCATTGCCACCAGGGTGAAAAATGTGTTCTGATTGGCTGAAATTTCAGCAATATTCCTGTCAAAAACAAGAAGGTGGATGGAACTGTTATGTTGGTATAAATGTTTCTCAGATGGTTCTCTACCAAATTTATACTTTGGTGCTTGTCAAAAATCCAAGATGGCCACCACCACGAGACAAATGTAACATAGGATTCAATGGGAAATGTCGAAAAAGTCATTTTGGAAAATCAAAATGACTGCCGGGGTGAATTTGTACTAATTGACTGAAATTTCAATAATCTTCTTGTCAGAAACAACGTGGTTGGTAGAAATGTAAGGTTTTCGTAATGTTTCTTAGCTGGTTCTCTACCAAATTATACTTTTTGTGATCGCAATCGCGGGAAAAAGTTCAACATAGGACTCGATTGGAAATGTAAAAACAATCTTTTTGTCTGAAATCACTGAATGGAAGTCAAACTTGGCAGGAGTATTTCTTGAATGGTAGTCTACGATATTCACACTTTTGGTGGTGATCGGAAATTCAACGTGACCACCAGGGTGAATAATGTGTTCCGACTGACTGAAATTTCAATAATCGTCTTTTCAGAAACCACATGGTCAGTGGATCTGTAATGTTGTCATGTTTCTTAGGTAGTTCTCCAGTAGAACGTCTTTTTGTGTGAAACAACAGGATGGAAGCAAACTTGGCAGGAATATTCTTTGTATGGTAATCTGCAAAGTTCATACTTTTGGCGCTGATTTGAAATTTGACATGACTGTAATGGTGAATAATGCGTTCTGATTGGCTAACCTTTCAACTGTCTTTTCTTTATTGTTTGATATGCAAATAGGCTGTATTTTGACAGAAATTCACTTAAAAATCGTAAATTTGAAGAGCATCAAAAGTATTTCCACTAGCTCAGCCTACTATTTAGCATGTTGAGCTTATGTAAACAAAAAAATGACGGTTTTGCCTATTTGCTTCGGTCAGGTGAAACCCTTAGTTTATAATACTCGTTGAAAAGAAGGGGGCGAATAACATTGTAAATACTTTTTTACTGCAATCAGTATAATAATTATATGTAAGATGCACATTGCAATAACATTGTTACTATGCATACACTAAATAAAAGACGTATGTCATTTTAGCATTTTCTTGTTTCATGTTCTTTAGATTTCGAATTTATTATTTCTTATTAGGGACCATCCATTGATAAATGTGAAATCATTAGAGATATGGCAGTTATTGAAGAAACCGTTTACCTTACTGCAGAGGGACTGGTTAAGGATCGATTTGGAACATTACCAAATGTGACAGTCACACAAACACATATCGGAATCCCGTTCTGTGTTTATCATCCTGATGCTGTAACACTTCAGAGTACGTATAGCGTCTCATCGTTTGACAAAGAAAATTCCAGATTAATGTTCGAGTTAACCATTGAGTATTCATGACACATAACAATAAGAATGATAGTATATAAATTTTTCTTCCTCGGGTACACGTCCCAAGTATCAATTACTATGAATATTAGTCACAAAACATCTTACATGTAACCTGGGTAGCTTGAAACAAAAATTGATGTCATCACTTTGGAAGTTTTATGGTTACCAGTTGGTAGACCATTATAGATATATAGATTTTTGCATTGGGATCGGTGGATTATTAGATTTATCCAATCGAGATAGTTAAATTATCAAATTTTAAAGTCCTGGCTAAGGCTCGGACTTATAATTTTTTTTACATAAGAAAAACTTTTTTTGCAAAAACTTTAATGAATGATAAGGATTATTCCCCAAATAATAACGATATCTCCTAATTTACAGGGATATTTAAAAATCTTCAGGTTTGGTTATAAATGAAAAGCAATTTATATTTTATTTCCTTCCTGAATTGAATACTCATTTAGGTATAATGAATTCTGACGAACGTCGTGCTATGTCGTTATTTAATTGGAATATTATAAATCTTTCCAAAATCTTTAATTTTAAGTTAAATTCGATATTAATTTGTACTGGATACACAAAATATTTACTTTATCCTATATTTGAAACAAGCCATTGTTAGCTACTGACGGAATGTTTTATATTATATATAAAATTTATAAAATGTATATATTTTTTTATTCTTTATTTATTTATTTCTTATTTTGACTTTCATATATGAAGATTGGGCTGTTAATTTTCATACAGTTCCGCTCAGATTTTACGTGGAGTATTCCATCTCTGTAGCCTGAACAACTTGGACACTTTTCCATTACTACAATCCTCTTATGAGATTGGATCCGTATAATGACTAAATGTTATAATATATCTCCTTGACTTTGAATGCTTTCTGACAAAGTGGCACACAAAAAGTCTGCAACAAGGTTTGTTAAAAATAAGATTTCATGTCTTTTAACCCACCCAATGGCTTTATACAGATCAAACTATCTCCAGACGCCTTTATCTGCTTAAAACTGGGGAGAAATGTAGACCCAGCTTATTTGTTATTGAATCCGATTAAAAATCACATTATTTTTGTAGTTCCGCTAAACAAAGATCAAAATATGTTTACATTTCTGCAAAGGATCATTGTCATTGGCTCTTTGGTTTCCGACAAGAAGCTGTTTGAACGCATAGAGGTCTATCCAAGGAACATTTCTGCAAAGGACCATTTTCATTGACTCTGTGGTTTCTGACAAGAAGATTTTCATACCTATTTCCCATAGGGTCCAATGTTAAACTATGTCCTGTGGTGGCGGCAATCTCGGATTTCGGATCAGCAAAAAAACATGGAGTTTGTAGAGGAACCATCCAAGGAACGATCCCACGTAGCTATGTTTCCATTGGCCTTACAGTTTCTGACAAGAAGATCTTTGAAATTTCAGCCAATATGAACACATTATTGGCCCTGGCAGCCTTGATGAATTTCCGATCGATACGAAAAATAAAATTTTCGTAGAGATCTATCCTAGGAACATTTCTGCCAAGTTTGCCTCCAGTCTGATTAGTGGTTTCAGAGTAGAAGACTGAAATGTGAAAAGCTAACGCTGACGGACGACGACGATTGACGCCAAGTGATGGAAATAGCGCACATGGTCCATTGGGCGGAAATATTTGACTGCCACAGAAAAGGGATACAGTGGATAGGGGCGGGAAATTTAGCCTTGCAACTGGCCACTAACGGACCACATCACAAAGAGCTTTGTTACAAGGGTTCTTTATCTTTATCGTGCAGGGTGTGGCATTCTCCCGGCACGGAACCTCGGATTTTACCTCCACATCCGACGGACGTTGGTTGTATATTTATTACCCCGCACAACCGGCGGACATTCCGTTTAGGAGGGGTCTTACTCCGCAAGGTGAACCTGGGTCCTATTTCTATACCCCGGATACCGTCGGGGACAGTCATCTTGTCAAGATAAATATAAAAAGTAGTATAAATGTTGTACCAAAATCAGTTTGAACTCATGAGTCCATTGAAAAATGACAATTCCAACTATACAGATAGCTGGGATTGCATGAACTCCACAATGGAGTGAGACCAGGGTAAGCATCTCCTGCTATACATGCATCACCCGCCATGCAACGCCAGAATCATGTCCGGTAGCAAAGGCCACAAAAAGGGTGCTTGAAACATTAATTAATATTTGATGACTAATCAATTATTTTTGACGTTACTTATTCCTATTTGGTATGATGGTTTGGTATGACATGAGCATGATTATATTATAATAGTTTTTTGATAGAACGGTTTTGATAGCCCGTTTTCAGTTTTGGTAATGCGACAATGTTATATGCATTCTTGTACAGAGACAAGATATCGCGTCTCTCTGTTGTCCTTTCATGTTTTGTCTTTATTCTTTTACTTTTTTTAGGAAGTGATGATGCAATTTATTGTGATGTAGTGCAATATTGACCGTTACCATTATGTTCTTTTTAATAATATCTTCAACTATGCAGGCTCATATGAACTCTCATGTTTTTTTTTCTTTCAACACATATATTTGTATAACAACATGGTAAATACTCTAAAATACAACATAAGCAGTATAGATGGGTGAAAAAAGAGATGTTATTATCAACAAGACACCGCATGTAGTGTGGAATCTGTTGTTTTTGTTTTTTTTACTGATGTAACCACCCCTCCCTCTTCCGCGAAAAAAAGCGCGATATTTCAGGAATTTTGGGATTTTTTTAATTCAGAAGGTATCGCCGTCAAAAAAAAGTTCTAGCTTCAATGTTTTAGAAAAGATAGTTAAAACTAAAGTTTGTCTTCCAGCTCTCCTTTCACCATAAAAGTCAAATTGTTCTTCCCTTACTTCACAAAATTTGAAAACAATGCCCTGATGTTTTCATGCTTTATCGCTGTTAGTTGATTTTCTTTCAAGATGAAAAAAAATAATACGATACAAAAAAAAAAAAAAAAAAAAAATTACAGCTATTCCATTCAATTCAATATTTTATTAAAATTTCATCTCTCATTTATTTATAAAGTTCTATACATAAGTAAAACATACAATATTATTATCGAGAACCATTCTATATAAAATTATAAGAGACTATTTTTCATACAAGAATATTATTTAAATAAAAATTTGAAATTAGCTAGACATTATTGAAACATACTTTTAAATATTGTATTAATTATTGTACGTGATGTCGTTAAGAAAAAAAATTACTCACTTAAATAAATAGTTTTCTTTCACTGAAACTATTTATATGAAATAACTTGCTTGTGGGGGTCTAACAATATCATGTAGTCTACTTACATTTAAATATTTTTATGCAACTAACAATATGATGAATAAGTATTTAATTCAACAAGTGTTTGGTCAAGTGGGGATCATTTATTTTAATGAATATTTGTGTCACCCATATTATTTTTCTTACTTGTATTTTTATTCATACTTTAATGGGAAAATAAGTTAAATTAGAGTATTTTGATAAATAAATGTTCAAGAGGCGATTCATATAATTAACGTTATATTTAAATCACAACTGCCAAAATTTTAAAAGGAATTATATTGTAGGCAGCTTTTCACTAGGGTTTTAATATGACTGAAAAAAAATCATATCTTCTATTGCATAATAGAAATAGCTCTTCAAAGGATATAATTCAACTTTGAAAATAAAGCATGCTATATCCTATAGATAACACTTAATCTCATATCCAGTTTTTAGTGGGGGTTCGGGCTGTCCATTCTTTGTTGTTTTAAAAAAAAAAAAATTTAATTTTCCTTTTGTATCTGTTTGGTATTGCCTCGTTATGTCCAAAAAAAATATTTTTGTCGTCAGTTCTCAATGTATTCTAGGTGACAGGGAATAGTAGATTTATCAAAATTGATGAAAAATTGTCCAAATCTTTTAATTTGTTATTTCCAATTATGCAGATGTCCAGGAATATTTGCTATAGAATTTTATGCTAATAAATAATAAATCTGAATGTTGAAAGGCAGAAATCTCCAAAAATGCCATTTTTCATTGCACATGAGTTATTCGTGTAAATTCAATTAAAAAAATTCTCATCTGCACTGAATATCTAACAGAAACATTACAAATAAATCTTTAATCTCAATCTTTTTAATCTCAAACTTCAGAGAGATATGTACCTTTTTGTTTAGACGCAGCTACACCAAAACAGTAAAGACATTTATTGCATGTCAATTTTCCAGATGTAAATTAAATTTGAAAGTTATCATATTTTTAAATTCACAAAAATGGCAAAATTAGGTGTTAACTGTTCAGTGCCACCCCATTGTCATCGTTACGTGATAATAATGGAGAAAACTACAGCATCAGCTTAGTGCAACAAAGTTAACTGTGCGTCACAAACTTCTGACCAAAGATCAGACGCAAACTGACCAAATTCTACGAGTTCAAGTAAGGGATTGACATAAGATTTGAAAAGATTTTGTTTAAGGACTATAAAAGTATACTTACAGAAACCGTAAAATCAAATAATTCCACGAATTTTAAAGGATGCAGCTCCTGTATGATAAACAGCTTAGATCCTAAAATGCATTTGGTCAATATCTTGTATTAAAAGTGTAAAAAAGCCATAAACAATTAAATCCTTACAAATTAACCTAAAAACAATTGAGAATACAAACACAAAACTGATTATTCAGTGGATTATTAATTTTAAACTACAAATCGGAGGAAACACCATTAAAAATTATTGCAAAGTATACATATATATATATATATTTACATAATACAAGGGAAAAGTAGTCAATCGAACTATAATGGAGACCGTGATATTGTAACATTAGATACTTTTTAAATTACTATGCAAGCCAGAGACAGACACCTTAATTTACAATGTAAACGTATTTGTCCGCCTTCAATATATTGTTCTGCATTTCCGGTTCAGTATGACTTTTTTTTAGACAGAAACCAATATTCCTACTTCTTTTAAATATTGCTTATGTTTTGGGAAATGAAAGTGAACCTTTTTCTTTCTGTCTGATTGCTGTCTTAAACAATTATCGACATATTTTGACGTTTTGTTTTGAATAAGCCATTTACATATCCCACGTGTCTTATTTTTTTATCACAAGTACGTGGACTTTCGATTCAGTTTAAAACAATAACATGTCAATATATTACACTACTGCATGGGTATTGCACTAACACTGCGGAATATTTTCCCAAGCGCGAGCTTGCGAACTTAGACGGCAAACTGGAATATTTAGAATTGAAGACAATGGAATATTTTTTATAAAAGGCTACCCAATACAATTATTTGACGTCAAATCGAAATTCTAGAAATATTTTTACTACGTAGATTACGACTGACACATTTAAAGACATTGCAACTTGATTTAAGTATCAAAAGTACAATGTACCATCTATTCACTGACTGTAACTTTTACAAAATAATGAAAGTGTAGGTCTAAATTACAACCTCGAAAATAAAAAGTAAATTTGATCAGGCCTTTATTTCGTGAAAATAAACTTTTACCATACCAACTGTTTTGTATTCTCTTTATGTAGCTATATGTCCCTTCTTTGTATTTTCAAATTATACGTCATTTTTCTGTTCCAGAGGTTGAAAATATAGGGTACCTCACGGAAAATTTTAGACTTGGCCTAAAGGAAATGTTCCTACGCATGTGTATATTATCTCAAAATTAACTTTGACGCGTATCTATAACCAACAAAATGTTTTTGCTAGACATTGGACATATAAGGAGTGTTAAATGCTATGAAGATTTTTTGGTTACGCATGCGCATTATACTTCAGTGTTGAAATATGCTTCAAATTGCACTTGAAGGCAGATAATGCAAATCGCTACATTCTTTAAATATTTAACAATGGCGCATGTGATACCAGCAAGATATTCACAGAACTTAATACTTATTTCATATGCGTTTTCTAGTAATAAATATTGCTGGCACTTCATGTGCGTCATAGTTAGCTTTTACATAATATTCACATAAATTGCGACATTTTCCCATAGGTT
>JAOXYI010331605.1:0-10296 GCA_028566495.1 Lithophaga antillarum
ACGTCTTCAATATATGTACAAACATTCTGCAAAGCAAACAAGTTCTACATTGAAAACTGTAGAAGTTAGCCGCACAAATCTTAAACTCGCTTTATGCGGACGGATGGACTTTCGGACAGTCGTACAGGGGTAAGTTAATATGCCTCCGACTATTCATCGTGGGGGCATAAAAAATAAAATTTGCCCACCCGCCCCTATTTCAGGAAAAATTTGGATGAAAATCTAATAATAAATTTATTGTGGCCAAATACTGCATACTGGAGAAGCAGCAAGTTACAATTTTACAAAGTTTTTGCTTTGACCTGACCAGGATTCAAACCTTAGCCTACTGCACTCTAGCCAAGCATGCTAACTATTACATCATAGAGGCGATCCACTTGTTAGAATTTGGTAGATATTGTACAAAATTTAATATGTTAAGAACGTCAGACAAATGGAAACCATACTTAAAGACGTAACTAATGCTCTAAGTCTGTATACCATCTATTGTTTGCTGGTTAAGTATGTACATTAAGAAAATCATTATCAGTTTTTGTTTTCAAAATAAATCAGTTTCGTGCTACATGTAATCGAAAAAAGTTTTCTATGTGAAATCCATTCAATTCTCAAGGTCTGACATCTAAATCGGCATTCAAGTAATTTATCATTCTGCTAATTTAATATATAAATGGCTAGAAATGTTGACTGTAAACTGCATCACAAGTGGGGCAAAACATTTGTTTTTCTATTCTGTTTGAAATGTCATGAAAGTAAACTACACTACAGATTCACCAATTTCCATTTCTTACCCCAATTTGACACATGAACGAATTCTCATCAATCCATACTGGAATTTGACATGATGTTCCATACCACGAAATGGTGGTAATATGATGTCTCTATCAAATCCACCAAAGTTCAAGATGTTCCTGTCCCTAATATGGCCTGCCCATACTCTTCTAATTGATCTATCTAATCCACTGATGTTTCTATCCCTATCATGTCGATGCAAGTGACCTGCCCATACCATCCTCATTTCTTCGAACTGCTGTTGCTGATACAATGAAAATAAACCTGGAAGTTCCTGAAAAACAAAATTCAAGTACAGGCCTGCATAACAGAAACACATATTTGTTTCAGATTCCAAGTAATCATGAACTAATTACCTTGTAAGTGCAACACCAGTAGTTTTAAATCTAATGGAGGTCATGTTCTCCGAATCTGCAGTGAACAGATTATTCTCCTATGATCTCTTAACTTGAGCTACTCACCTAACAGTTGTATGGTTGTAACTTATTAAGTTACTTTTTGTTATTGCCATTTTATATCTTTTCCAGTTATTTACAAAATAGCTGAAATGTAAAAATAACTTTAAATAAGTTATTTTTTCTATACATTGGCAAAATTTTTCTTTGTAAGCCTTTTAAGGACTATGTGCTCTTTTTTTATTCCTGTGTGTTAAACAGATGTGAAGTCTGTAGAAAATCCACAGGCTTTATTACTATCATAGTCAACAAGAAAATTCAGCTCAAGCAAACTGAATTGTTTGTGCATGTAATACTAGACTTATTTATTATATAAATGATAATTAAGATCAAGGTAATTCAGTATAAAATAATTTTGGAGCAATTCCAGCAAATTTCGCCTGAATTGAAGTGATACGTTCCACTTGATCTAAATAAAGACAGCTCTGGAAGTAAAACAGTGAAAAATGGTTGGTACGTTATGCTAACATGATTTTATGTTTTCTGTTGTTGTTAGGGAAAACAAAATCTGGTTAGCCAATGCATGGCACTCGCTTCAAGGTAAAAAGTTGTTGTTTTTGTCACATTACAATCAAATACTTTCATAGATTTATTGTCATTTAACATGGATAGGCATTATATTCATAATATTTTACCTTGCTGCAGATCAGGGTAAAAAATAAATATAATGCCTACCCATGTTAAAATTTCCAACAAATCTATGGCTGCCGCGAATTATTTCTTAATTTTATCAGTGGTACTGCACTGTATTCATTTAAATTTTAACCCCTAGCAACAACAAGGGGTTAAATATACAGTACAATGCTTGATTGTGGTAAAATGTCCAATACAGTCAAACTTGCCCTACTGGTCACTTGAAATTAGCGGTCACCTTTCTCTTCCAGTCACTGCCAGCTCCCCCCACCCCTGGATTTTTATGTCATAAATTGACCTAAATTAGTGGTCACTTGCACTGCATGGTCAACGGCCATAAAATTTTGTCCAAATAATGTTAAAATACCCATTTTAGTGGTCACAAATATTTTTTTTCCGTCGCTTGCGGTCGCGACCAGGACAGCTGTGGTACTGTAGCTCTTTATGGTCCTTGTGTTATTTTTTTTTATTAGTTGCAGACCATATGGTCTGCAACTAAACAAAAAACAAGCAAAAGGACCATTGAGAGCTACGGTTTCCACAGCTATGACCGGGAATGCTATATTTTTGACACTGAATGACTCAAGCGGCCAAGAAAACGAAAACAAA
Source organism: Lithophaga antillarum (assembly GCA_028566495.1). Lineage (NCBI taxonomy): Eukaryota > Metazoa > Mollusca > Bivalvia > Mytilida > Mytilidae > Lithophaga > Lithophaga antillarum. The sequence goes on from JAOXYI010331605.1 coordinate 2,487, forward strand.
AGCCTTTTGAATATTATTGTTCACCATCAAGGTGAAATTAATGACTAAAAGTTTATTTCTTTTCCAAGATAGGATTCGTGAATGCCAAATACACATTTTGTCTATTTCTGACTTTACTTCAGTCATGTGACATCTTGTTTGATCATGTGGCAAATTATCTCCCTGTCGTAGTTTACAATACATGTCAACGGATTAACTGCAGGCTAGAACTTGGCAACTTACAATGGTTAAGTTTAATTAAGATGTCCATAACAGGCGTAACAGGTGAGAAAAATTTAAGGCTTTAAATAGAGAAAAAAGACATTTTACTGTCAGTCAGTCATAATAATGTCACGCAAGGTGTTAATGTTATCAGAAAGAGTTGAAGCCATCAGACTACATGACAGTGGGAAAAGTTGAGATGCCACAGATAATGGGAGATGGTAGAACACAAATTCAGCAAATTATTGAACGGAAAGGTGAAGTCCTTGACGATTTTGAAAACCTTTGTGAAAAAACTGTGAACCTTTCTTAAGCAGCCATATTTTGCCTGCCCTTAAGTGGCTGCTTAAATCAAGTTTGACTGTAAATTCCGGCTGATGGAAATTATTTCTTAATTTTACAATGGATATGGCACTGTATTCCTTTACATTTAACACATAGCAACAGCAAGAGGTTAAATATATGGTACAATGCTTGACCATGGTAAAACATTCAACAAACCATGGCTGATGAAAATTATTTCTTAATTTTACCATGGATATGGCACTGTATTCCTTTACATTTAATCCCTAGCAACAGCAAAGGGTTAAATATATGGTACAATGCTCGACTGTGGTAAAACGTTCAATAAACCATGGCTGATGAAAATTATTTCCTAATTTTACCATGGGTACAGCACTGTATTCATTTAAATTTAAACCCTAGCAACAGCAAGGGGTTAAATATACAGTACAATGCTTGACTATGGTAAAATGTCCAATAATCCATGGCTGACAGAAATTATTTCAATACTAATATGGCAGTTTTTTGTTATTTTTTAGTGGAACAGACCTGAACCAACTCTGTATGCGACACCACTTTGTCAAATTTTAGAACATTTTTTGTGTACAATCGACATCAGGATGTTGTCAGATTGCATTATGAGGTCCACGGTTTAATGAATATTTGACAACGGTGGTTTATTTTATTGACAGAAACACAGCCCATAATAGAACTGCTGATTAAATTTAAACTTATTTTATTGTCCAAAAATATACTACAATTAGATCGGACAACAAGTTGTACAACTTAGTAACTTACTGTATTGAATATAGGGTGTGGTGATTCTGTAAAGTATATCATTAACAATGGCAGTAGCATCAGTTGCATGAATATAATTGTGAGCAAGTCTACGGTGCATGTATTTCTTGTTGGGCCCATGCTTTGATTTCCTTGGCATGGAACAGGCAACCCTGCAAATAAATTGCACTTTAAATAGCAAATTCAAGTTTACTGATATATTTACACATGTAAATATTTATATTTAGTCTTGTATTTTATATCTGTAGAAGCTGCAGTCCTTGAAATTTTCCCCACGGCAAATTTATATTTAAAGAATCATGACAACTAAAGTTGAGACTAATCCAAAGGATAATAAAATTTACTGTAAGAGAAGATCTTTATTTATTATTTTGGATACACATAATATCTGATACTTGAAATAGTCACAACTGAGGGTTTCATATTTAAAAGCCAAATGTACTAAGAAAATGCTGAATTTTAAATGATATTACTGATCTATTGTAAAGCTGAATGAGAATATTTGTGGGGAAATTATCCTATGTGTAAAAAGAGTCTGAATATTTTGTTACTTTCAACTGAAATCATATACTACTATAATTGATTATTTTTGGTATTTTTGGTATTTGAGAGTTTTTGCAAAATAACTTTAATGAGGAACAAGCAATTGGTGCATCGCTAAACAATGCCAATCCCCTCGCCTCTGGTTTCAGGATAGCACCATACCTTTTTCAAGAAAATATTTATAGCATGAATGATCTCTTCTGCCCCAAAATAACTGAACAGAAAATAAAAAACACAATAAATACATAAATGATACCAATATATTAGCTTGTATAAATTACACCCCTGGCTGATCGATGGATGGTCCATAGGAGATTTATGTGTTATGTTTTTTATACAAATTTAAAATCTATACATCTGCTACTGTGGTTTCTAAGTTAACTACAGACTTATATGTACATGATGTATGTGGAAACTTTTGTCATATACCACAAAGTCAAATGAACCCACAAAAAACTGTAAATGACTAATTAATGGATGGCCCTACAGCAGATTTTGTGTTTTTGGTGCAGCTCAAAAATCTGGTATGGTCTCCATGTTGGATTCTCAGATTAACAGAAGCTGCCATGGCAAAACTTCTTATATTTCTTCTGATATGAATATTTGGTTATTTTAAATAAATATACTTCAAATGTATGATAATTGGCTTTAGTTAATTTCCCAGCATTAATGACGTTAAAGGTCAAACTATTCATATTTCCACTATATTAATAATTTGCTAAGTACGTGTAATTCTTTTGATAGCTTATCTAAGTTACATCCCTAGCTGTTCATCATGGAAAAGATGATTTTTAAACTTTTTCCTTCTAAGTAAGCCCTTGTAAAATTAAGGATTTATAGTCAGTAATGGTGGCAACCATCTTGGATTTCGTAAAAACATACATGGTACCAAGGCAGATAAAAAATGAAGTAATCACCCTAGAGGCAATTTATAATTTTTTGATGTGTTGGAATTCTGGTACAGAATTTTAAAATATTAACTCATAGATGTGCTTTCAAAGTGTCTTCTCTGGTTCCATACAGTATATTGGGAATTTTTCATGTGTCGTCTGATTTTTGCTATATTCGTGGATAAGAAAAACAGTGAAAATTATATCCCATGAAAATTCCCACATTTGTACTTTATATATCAAATCAATACAAAGTTATTATAAATCTTGAAAATTTATAGTGAAGATTTTACTTGACAGTTTTGGCCACATATGAAAAATTCCTACAGGAAAATAATCCAGTAAACAGTATACCCTCTAATGGACAATGATGGAACAGCCTTAAGTACTCAAAAACCTCACTTGCTAGGTACTCAGGGACCACCTCTTCTAGTTTTGGTTCATCTTTTGCTATTCTGTCTTTTGCTGACAACCAAAGTTCCTTATCTGAACACAGGTTTGTTGAACACGTGTCATTTTTTGGCTGCACACTGTTCACTTTGTCATTGATGTCCCATTTATCTTCAGTATTACATAATTCCTTAGATTCTATATCTGAATATTCAATCCCAGAGGCTTCCGCTGGCAAAATACTTGCATTACTGCCAACAGCTTGATCATTTGACATCATGTCTCTCATACCTAACTCATCTGACAGTTGCTCATCTTCAGTTTCCACAGTATTGTAAAATTGAGATCTTTGTTGACCAACCGCTTCCTCAACATTTTCATTTACTGGCATTTCTTTGTTACTTCTTTCATAATAGTCCGTAAAATCAACTCTTTGTTTTCTATGGTCAAACCACTGAAACTGATCTTTTCTTTTCTCTTTGTGCAAATATGTCTGATACTCTTCCAGTGAAACTGATTTTTTTCCAAAAGAAACTTCTGTGCAGTCATCCTCACAAGTAGAAGTCACAGTCTGCAAGCTGTCTTCCTGGTTTCCCTTGAGGTTCGCTGCAGCTGTAATATCATTCTGTCCAATATTCGAAGCAACTGCTTCATTCAAAAAAATACCAGTCGGTGTACTTGTAGGGGTGTTTTCTGGTGGTAACACAAATGAAGATATTTTACTATCTGTAAGATCCACAAGTGCTTCCAAATTACCTTCTTCACTTGAAAGATGATCATTTAGAGTAAGTGAATTTGTATCAGGGATGGTACATTTTGAAAAGTTTGCATCAGAAGAACCTTGACTGGGTGAATGTTTCTTCTCATGACTGAGTGTGAATGTGCCAGCTTTCTCCCTTTCTTGTATATTCAATTTAGTTTCACAGCCCTCTGTTTCTACTTCTGTGCCTCTTTCTTGGCACCCTTCAGTGACACTCTCTTCTGCATTCTGTTCCATATCCAATGGGACTACATTACTTGGCGACTTTAAATCTGAACTTGAACTATCTGACAGGATACAAACCCGTAGTAAATCCTGGCCATTTGATTTGTTATCAATCATGCCACTGCTACAAGCTTCAGGTGTTACATTAACATTTGGCTGTAAACTTGGTAAATTTGATTTGCTATTTGCAACCTTACTGCCGAGATCTTCAGATGAATGCGATACGGTGTCATCTGGTAATAAAGCAGGGCCATTTAATGTTCTATTATCTAGATCATTGTAGAAAGCTTCAGATGAATGTGATAGGCTATTTGATTTGCTATTAGCAACATTATTATTGGAAGATTCAGATGTATCCCACAAGGTATTATTTGATGGTAAAAGACGGCTGTTAGATTTACCATCTGCAACAACATTTCTGACGGCTTCATCTCTATCTTCTCTTGAATTCTGGTCAAGCTGATACTGAAATGCAGCATTTGCACACAGTGACACCACTACTGCTTCTGTTCTTTCTAGTTCCTTCAGGAATCTTTCTTGTTTACCAGCAATGTCACTTTCATTATGCAGCTGATCTTCTTCACACTTCTTATCTTTCCTTTCATTTTGCACTCCAAAATCTACTTTAAAAGCATTAGAGGCATTAACTTGTTCATTTAATGAATGTGTTTTATGTCTTTCACCAGCTACACTGGACATACTAGCATTTTGTTTACAATCTTGTTTATTCCATAAACAAATACAGTGACCATCTGGTAATAATAAGCACTCCTTTTTATGTGGTTGGTCATTTGAACTGCCAGTATGTTGTACAATAACTGTATTTTGTGGGGATGAAGACAATTTATTTGATAGCGATTCATGGTTGGGACTACTATTATACTTTAATGGGGCAGCATTTTTGGAATCAGATGTCAACACAGCATTTATTGATGTCTGTACAGTATCTGTTTCACATGAAAGGTTATGACTCAGTGTTAGATAATTTGAATGTGTGCTAGTGCTCCTATGTGCAGTATCTGAAGAATCTTGATTGTCTGTGCAATTTTGCCCTTTTTTCTTTTCATGTATGTTAAAACCACTGAAACTGTTTTCATACAAAGTCTCATCTATATCTGAAATATCATCTTGTTCTGATTTCCTCACAGTTGTCGACAAAATCTCTGAAACAGATGCATGAGTTTCTCTAGTACATGTTTCATTTTGAGTGGATGGAGCATCGTTAATGCATTCCAAATCATCATCATGTTCCGACTCTCTATTCCCAGTAATTACTGCTTCCTGATCATTTAATCTGTTACTCTCCTCAGATGTATCCATCACTAAAGTTGTAAATAAAAAAAAATCTAAAATGAATCTTCTTGATTTTATATAATACACACGTTTAATGATTCTGTTAAATCTTGCGTTATTACACTCAATTATCCGATTCTAAACGAAGTTCAATAAAATGTACAACTGACCATTTGGTCCACCATTGGTGTCATATTCCATATTTTACCAATATCACCTCAGTCAATTAATTTAAAGTCAAATATCAGGAACAAATCTGCACTTCATAATTATCGTAATGATCAATACGTCGGCCAGTAAATTTCAACGTTGTATCACAGCCATAAGGGATGTTTATAACACCTCATCCGACAATATAAATTATCGTCCAGTTTAAAATAGAAGTTATTTTTGAATCAAAACTGATGCCCCCTGTTCTTGTCCTTTTCATTTACGATGTAGTACATGTATGAAATAATATGAAATAGAAATGTTGACGAAATCCCCGCCCATATCTGGGATCCCTGGGATAGGGTGACAAGGGTATTTTACAACATATTATTTGATGGTGCTTAGCATTGTAACATTTCTTTACATCTGTTGGTTTGAAAGTTATAGACTAAACACAGAGTGATAGTAATATCGATAAGAGCCCATCCAATCTCTGCAAACCCGAGAATAGGGTCATGAGGGTAGTTTGTAACATGTAATCTGATCGTGCTTAACATTTGTGCAAAATAATTATCTTAATTCATCTATTGTTTTTACATTTAAATAGTAACACTGACAAAATCCCTTTTTGTGTAAAAATCATCATAATCTGTTTTCCAGTTCAATGCTGTAGACTTGACACATTCTGGATACTAATTTTGTCAAAAAAAAAATAAATAAATAAAACAAAAACAAAAACAAAAAACCGCCAATTTCTGGGATCCTTGGGCTTGAGAGTCAATTCCGACACATAATTTGATGGTGTTTAATAATAATACAAAAAACTTCTTTGGTTTAATTATTATGGACTAGATACGAATTGAATTATATTTTCTTTTTATAAAAGTAGAACCCATTACTCTGACCCTGTAGATAGAGTGACAGCGATTGATAATAACACTTCGTCTGGTAGTGCCTAACATTTGTGCAAAAATATCTTTATCCATCTATTGGTTCAAATGTCACAGACCACACACAAACTGAATAGCAATATTAACATGTGAGTTGGGCTGTGTTTTTGGGTTTGTTGTCACTTTCAGCAATTTTAAAGTGTACTGTATTTAGAACCACATTCAGCAATTACATAGCTATTGAGATGTATCTCCATTACACACTGCTGATTTATATCGTTCTAACTTTTATGTCCTCTGGGAGCATTTCATTTCTTATCGAAAAGATCAAGGACCTTTATTTGCATACTTTTAATACAGAATATCAAATAAGATTATACATCTAAAATGCTGAGGAGTTTGTTCTGCTGCCTCAAGAAGAAAGATTTCACAGAGCATAAAAATCTCCTCTTCTGCACATTGCCATCCGATTCGCCTCTATGGTTGTGTAGAAATTAACGATTTGAGTTTTCTCCAATCGAAAATATTGTTAATATAAAAAGTAAGAAATCAGTTCGAACTCATGAGTCCAAAGAAGATGACAGATTCAAGTAGTTGGGAGTGCATGAACTCCAGAATTGAGTGAGACCAGTTGCGTTCATAGGGTAAGTATCTCCTGCTATGCATGTATCCACCGTCGCATAACCCCGAAAATCATGTTCGGCAGCAAAGGTCACAAAAAAATTCAGAACACATTCGATAGTAAATGCAAACGAAACACGTGTAGAATCTACAATAACAGAAATACATCTGCAGCAAGTTCAGACACTGAAATATGATACCAATCGACCAACTGATGATGGCAACTGTAAAATTTGTGAAGCGAAGATTTCAAGCTTTCTTCCTCATATACTTGTTGAGTAGTTTCTGGGTTAGAAGTATACCCCTATCACAGAAATCCTTGTAGAAGCAACAGTCTCTGGTATAGCGTATTAACTGGGACACGTAAACAACATATACGGGGAAGAGGGTATATTACTTCTCAGGAAATTGATTTTCTTCTCTAGTTGCTCAAGTGAACAGAATCCATTTGAAGCCAATCTCCCAGTGAACACTAAATTAAAACAAATTTGATTCTTTGTCTCATAAAGGTGATTCATACCAAATATATCACAATCTGCCTTCAGGTATTGATGTTTATGACGATATTTAAAATTTTCCCGAATAAATGCAACTTTAAAGTTGTACCAATGATTTATAACTCTAGTGATTTTTAATTAATCAAGATGCTTTATGAAAAATAATCCTTATGATGACTTTTATGTTTCTGAATATGTACTAAATTTAGACCACTGATACTTAGATCCTATAGACTGTAAGCGCCTGCATTTCAAATTTTTTTTTTAATA
>JAOXYI010331715.1:0-10295 GCA_028566495.1 Lithophaga antillarum
AAAACAAAAAACAAAAAAAAAAAACAAAAAAACAAAAAAACACGTTTTAAAGAAAGCGTAACCAGGTTTCAGCTGATGTTCACAAAGTTGTTGCCGGATTTTGCCGGATAATCGTATTTTATGTTTGAAATGTAACAACTTTATCGAGCTGCTAAAGTAGCAATAACTAAATTTATCACAAGAAAAGCAAAAATATCTTTTTTCCCGGACAAAGTTCTATAGATTGTTGTATATCGTGGAAAATCTAATCTCATGACTCTTCTAAATTTCAAGTTGAAATTCGGAACTTTTTTAAAATAAAAAAATCCCCATAGGCCGAAATGTTAATTCTGAACAATCTTTCCGCAAAATCGAATTTTAAGCCATGAATAACCTATCTTTTTTAATTATTATTTATATTTCAGCCGGATATTCGGTGTGATTTTATTAAGGAAGAAATATTCTTGAAATAAACTTAAACCTGACCTTTGAAAGAAGAAAATAGGCTTCTTGACAGTCAAAATCTTTGTGTCAGAAAAACTAACATAGGGGGGTAATGCGAAAATTTTTTATTTGAAGTAAATTCAAGAGACATTGATAAACAATATTCAACATACGAAATGTCAGGTTAGAGACATAGATCCATACCACAAATGGGTGGTTTTATGATCAATTTTACAACAATTCGTACATGCATAATGCCACTTCCTTAGGATTTATGACAACATCCTGTCAGTTCGCTAATTTCCGTAAATACGACAATTGCCGGGAAGTGTCACTGGTTTGATCGATCACATGCCGAGGTGCAATTAACTTGCCATATCTTAAACCACTTAAAAATTATCGTATGACACGTTTGAAGTAGCGATGTTGTTATTCCTGTCAATATAATACTTCCATGCTTGAATACTACAATTTTAATATCGTACGGATTTATACTATCAGTCCAACCGAAAGCATTAGGTTGCCAATGAAGGATGTTAAACACTACACACTTAAACACATAACTAAGTGTACACGTGCTATTTTGTCCTTTTATTTGCAAATTACCGTTTACAAATAGGAAACATTACTATATACAGAGTCATAAATACTAGATTTCAAATGACAAGTTGAATGCATAATACATGTAATATGAAATAACGATTTCGATCTGTAAATTAAAAACACCAGCTGTGTTATGTGCTTAATTCTAAACACTTATTATAGTATGTGTTTTTAAATTAAACTTTAAATACAAGTTCTATGACGTTTGAATTTTACAAAAGTAGTAACAATATGCTAAGAAATGTGTTTAGATTCTTAACATTTCTAAAGTTTGGTCCAAAAATAGATGCAATCACCTAATTATGATCGTATCTATGATAATTTCCGATTCAGATTCTTGTTCCGAACGATTTTCTTGTTCCATGTTTATTCCCCTGTAAATTAAGTAACTCTCGACTAACTCGTCTATCTTTCTTCTCATTCTCAAAATTTTTCTTCTCTCATTCAGTGAACACATTCTCTTCAAAAGTTTAGGAACAAAACTTATAAAAATTGTAGTAGCAGTTTGAGTGACAACATTCAGTTCTTGAAAACCATCAAAATGGACTAGAATTCCTAAAGAAATGTACAAACAAAATACAATAATAGAAATCTTAACAATGGAAACAAAAACTTCAACCCGTATTGGCTTGTAAGTGTGAACAATATATTTATACAAATCCCTAGGGATCACTGCACCTTCAACTTCTTTTTTGTATAGATGCTGCATGATCTGCAACCTTTCCCCCTTTCTTTTACATACTTTTTTGGTTTGTATAAAAAGTTGTTCATAAGTATCGTTAACAGAGTGAATGCTATCGTAGATATACATGATCATTGTAATTCCGAAAATCACCCATCCTTCGGTATAACTCGGGTTTACAAAAAGACCCGTATATGTGAAAATGCCGATTTTCGCCATGAAAATAAAACTGTCAACAAAAATAATTGAAAACATGTAAACAGTGATCATCAACATCACAATAACACACGGTAAACTTACAAATAACATACAAATTCCTACGGAGCCTTTGTCACTTAACCAAACGTATAAATTTCTAATGTATGATTTAAAAACTATCGTTATACCAAAAATGGTAGGCAATCCAAAGACTGCAAATGTCAACACAGTTTCCATCACACAGGCTACAAAATACATAATTCCTACTATCGTAACAGAAATAATTGTGAAAACATTTCGATTCATCCGAATGGTAAAGTATTGAAAACGTGCAAGTTGCAAACTTATTACATACCTCCAAAAACAAGGATTTAATAAAGCAAAAATATTTGCCAGCATTGTTTGATGTATTTTCACATATCCGTCATGGTTTGCACAAAGAATTCGTTTAGATCCAAATCTTTCTCGCAGTCTCAAGTCCATCCATAAGGCTGATGAAGTTGTAGCATTGTTGACTGGTAAACCAGTTTCAATAAATTTAGCCAAGTCACGTGGTACGGAAATAAAAATCAATAAGCATCCAATGTATGCCCCTAGTGCCACAAACGGTCCTCCTAAAAACACCAGAAAATTTTGCCTGCTGAGTTCATATCCGGCTATCATTGACAAAAAATCCCTTGCGGCCCCACTTTTGACACTTTCAATTACAGAGTCTCGATGGTAAATGAAGTGTAAAGATACTTTAATGCAGACAACAGCAAGACTTGAAATTGCTAGCAAGCAGCGAATAACGCGCGATGTTGTTATTGGGTAAAATAAACACCATCGTCTGATAGGACTAACTATTATTGATAGAACTGTAACTGGATTATGCTGAATCCATTGTATTCCAGGACTTTCGGATACCTGATTCAAGAGTGTTTGATCATTCGGAATAAGTTCCTGTTTTTCTTCAGCGAGAAGATCCATAAACATATTGTCGGCTCCCTGAACGTCTAAGTGTTTAAATACATTTGAAAGAATCCAAGCTACCATTATACCGAAGTACAAATACAACAAAACACCTATTACGAATGGACATATCCACCAAACATTTCCAAATTTGAACTCATTACCTGGGCAGACGATAGTAGTGTTCCTGGTATTGACGTCAAAGATCTGTTTACAACACTGATATCCGATGGTTTCAATGGGGCAAATAACTTGCATACACAATTTGTAGAGGAAAAGACTTTCGATGTAAATCCTTGTTTTAAAACACCAAAAGCTATAATTATACTGGTCTTTTGTCATTGCAAGATCATGGAAAAAGTTTGCAAACGCCAGGGCAAATCTTTCTGTAGTATTTATCTGTCCGATAACTACGTCACATTTTCCCTGAACGGTGACGTTAACGTGAAGTGGTTGGGAAGAAAATTTCTTCAACATCCCCATAGAAAGTGTCTCGTATTCGGCTGGCCAATCAAGATACTGCCCGCCTCCCTCAAAACCACCAAACGTCCATACCCACTCTAGTGGCTGAATTGCACAGCGCGTGTATTGCACTGTTGACGAATAGTTACAGAACTGAAATTTCAAGTTGACGAACCTGTACTTGAATTTTAGCACTTTATACGTAAAATATTCTATACTGTCCGGCGTAAAGTTAATTCTACATTCCTGGTCCAAGACGTATTTATCTTGATATGGATGTAGCTCGTAATAGTGACCGCATTTTAACGTCGCACTTTTTGCTAGTTTTGTATTACATATACTATTCCCTTGCTTTGTTACAACAAAATGCGAACGTTCAGCAGCACCAGCAATAAATCCAAAATAAATAAATAAAACGAAACACTTCTTAAATTTCATTGTTATGATCTTCAAGATGGTATATTTAACGAATTTCCGTTGACGAACACCAAACACCTAAAACTTTTAAAAAATGGGGTCGCACATAGCATGTGTACACAATAAAACAACAAAACCGAAAGTTACACTCGGAAGTGAATTATATCATAATTAACTACATTTCCGTCTCATGATCGTATGGTTATATTTAGATGAATAAGGAAATTTTTTTCCCTTTCTAATCATTCATGTTAAAATTATTAATCCCTAGCGAAAATGTGCTTATTTGTTTCATAATATAGATATTTATAAAGACTGTTGCCTGTAAGCAGGTTTTCCATTTTTTGTAAATGTGACTTGAATAAAATTGGCAAAAATCTCTAGGCAAATAAAACGGGAAAAAATAATCAGAATGGATATGGAAAAAAAATTGGCAGGCTGTTAAATTTTTTCGACATTCCCACCACCAATATATAAACACATAACCCGATGTTCTAGTTTTCTTTAAAAAAATCATTACACCTCATTATAAAAGAATGTCTACCCTAAAATATTTACGAATATCACTTCCCCCATTAGAATTAAACCAATGATCAACCCTTAAAGCTCCAAAGTCTTGAAAAAGGGCCAGAAACCTCATTTCTCTGTGCGTGTAGATTTTCATAAATGGCAGCACATTTTCCCTTGATGTTATGGAAATTGTAACCATTATATTGATTGGCTGATTTCTTTATTGTTTTTTCAGCAATATCTTGGTGATTAGTTTTATTGCTGAGCGAAGCCAGAAGAATCGGAGAAAACTTCTTTTTTCACATGTTTTTGGGATCATGTTTTGGGGGGAGGAGGTATTAGGTGCTTCTCGTTTCAAGCAAAATATGCTTCTTTATTCGCTTGAACTCCAACAGAGGTTAAAGACAAATAAATTACATTGATGAAACTTTTTTCGAGCTTCAATTTCCATTTTATCTAACTATTGTAGCATAGGATTCTCAGATTTGTTAGGAGTTCTCATAGATGAGGGGCGAACAGAGGGGTAGTCATCTCCTTTCTCCCGGGTGATTTCTCCTTTCTCCCGCCTGAAAAATAAATCTCCCTGTAAAACTGACAAAGTTTTACATAAAAGTCATACATTTCAATCATTTCGAATGGAAATCTTGTAATGTCTTAGTATGTTGATTATGAACCCCATAGGTCCCTTATTCATGGGTGTCCCTCAGCAGAAGCCGCTTCATTCCACATTAGGACAGCTAATCTTTACTACATAAACCAGGTGCACATCTCCCGAAGTCAAGGGTTTCTGAGTCCACGGGAGTGAAGTGGACTTGGGAAGATGGTTTTAGTAGTCAATGAAGTAACTTTTACTTAACTGCGTTGTTCTGTTGGCGGATATTTTGTCTCGTTTTTCAGTTGTTTTGGGCGACTTAATTTTTATTCATGTATCTAAGTTTTACTGTTACTGGGTGACAGCCCAGATAAAAAATAACGACAATTTTGTTATCTTTAAGTATTTTGCTATTTCAAAAGTAAAGCAGTTAAAAAATACTTTTAGTTTCTCATCAGGGTCATAACCACAAGCCTAACACCACTGTCGTAGGTTTAAGCCCCGCTTATCCCACATCATGTGTTAAGTATTCCCGAGACATCTACCTTATGTCCGCAATTATTGTAGAAATTATGCCCCTAGGAAAACTTCAAAAATAGGCAAAATGGCTTTGTAAGCACACTGCTGTCATAATTTCTTTATGGATTTGCATGACTATTATACAGAAGCGTCACCTCAGTCAAGGTCAAAAGTTTGTTCTGTTCAAAAATTTTTGTAGGAGTTATAGCCCTTGAAATACTTTACAAATAGGCAAAATGGCCTTGTAAGCATTCTGCCGTCATCATTTCTGAATGGACTTGAATTGAAATTTAATACATAAGCTTTACCTTATTAATATGTCGATCAAGTTCGAAAGTGAGTTCTGTTGGAAAATATTTATAGGAATTATGGCCCTTGAAAAACTTAATAAAGGGCTACGCCGAGCGCAGCATGATACGACCTCAACATGTCTACAAAGGGAATTCGACCAAATGTATATTAAAAGTGAGTGTGGACACAGTATTTTGCTTGACACAATAATTTGCTGGATTCAGTAATTAGCTGGATCCATTAATATACTTGACACATATATTCCTGTCCCTTTCGCTTAGTTATGAGTTTGGGCATTGGACCCTTTTAACTCCTTTTAAGTCCAGGGGACTTTGGAACGCTGTTCTTGTTAAAATTTAATTTACATATCAAATTATGCCACATGACAAAGAAATAATTGAATTTTTATTTATATTTCTAAAAAATAATTTTTTAACGGCTGCAGTGGTCACCTTGATAAAGGACCAGTCATCAAACATAAGTTTCCAATGTTAATCCCAGTAAATCTTACCCGTTGCCAATGTATAGAAAAAGTATATATCATTCACCCTTTTCTGGGCAAGACAAGTGTATCGCGTAACCCCGGGCTAATATAACTGTCGAATCTCAAACTTGGCAAGCTAAAAATGATCTTAGCCCTCGGCTCTAATGCCTTGACAAGGACGAAAGATACTACTAATATACATGTATTACATAAGTCTGTGTTACAGGGCATATGGGCGTTTACATACCATGTTATATGAAAAAAATTATCTACACATGACGCTTCTAGTTTTAGCTGTTTTATTACAGTTTCAGTTTTGCTGAAATTATCATATTTCCCAGTGAAAATCACTGCAGTGCATTTCCAAAACAAAATACTCCTTCGGAACCAACATAAAATCATTGCGCATAAGCAACAGTGTTAATCTCAGAAAAATTAAAATATTGATTGATTGGTGCTTAATGGCACTTTCAACAATTAGCTGTATCGTGGAGACTGAATTTTGTCCTTGTAGGAAACCAGGGAAAACCATCAACCTTCGGCAAGTAGTTGGTAAATTCTTATATGTAGTAAGAGTTATAGTCTATCTTCGTTTTTTTGCAGTCGCTCAAATCAGCTGCGAATTCATATCGTGGAAGTGACAGATTACAGTGATCTGTACAGGAAGATGTGACCAAATACCTAATAAACCACTCGACTACCAAATCCTCCGAGATACATTGTATAAAAGGCATTTGTGTAGCAAAATTTCGTATAAACTGAACATGCTACATTATGTCCAGACAAATCTAAAAGAGAGACAGCTTATAAAACTACCCATCAATAGGTGTAAAGCCCTCGTTTAAACTGTGTATCAATTCTGAGCTTCTTTTAAGGAACAGGGCATTGGATTCTGTGGAAAACATTATCTTGATCAGAGCTTAGTGATTAGAACAGATTTTGAAATACCAGATATCTGGATTACGTCGCCAAAATTGGACATGATATGAAACTCTTTAAAAATTGTTTTATGTCTTTATTGTGGTTTATTGTGAAGTATAAGTATTTCCACTTTGCTTCATCCTCTGTGTTTGTATTTGCTCAGTATGTAAGCCTGTCTTTCTTTTTTTTTAGATAAATAATCTCCCTAGTTTGTGTCTCCTTCTTGTCTTCCCGCTTCTCCTTTACCCACCCCTTTTCTCCATTCTCCCGGTCTCCCGCTACCCTGTCCGCCCCCTCATAGATGACGTTATAACAGTCCACTCCAAATGATATCACTGTATGGGTAACATGTTTTATACTGCAGATAGATCATTTCCTGTTATTGATATTTCGTATATATATATATATATATAGTAACAAAGTGATATTCTGTACAATGTCAATTTCATTTCCTGTAACAGTCAGAGGCTCCTTACAGGATATAATATTAATTATTGTGGAAAATAAGTAATATTTTGGACTAATTATATTTTTTACAGCTACAGTATAAAAACAATATTAGGTCAATGCCTAAAAAATATCAACTTTTCTGTATTCGGCACGAAACTGTTGAAGGGCTCGGTAAAACCTCGCCCTTCCGAAGTTTCTAAGCCTCATACAGAAAAGTTGAAATTTTTAGACACTGACCTAATATTGTATATTTCTTGCTGACAGTCCTGCATCTAAGAAAAAATAGGTCATTTGATGTTCGTTAGAAAAAGAAAACTATCAGTTTCAAACTTGCAGATATATCCTACACTTAAAAGTTATATATTTCGCTTGCTATAACACCTGTGTGAAGATTAGCAACTAAATCGCCGTCCTTACAGTTTACCTTTCTAAATAGACCATGCAACATGGGGTGGGGCTATCCTAGTTTTTTACATTCATTTTTAATATCTATATTTAGAAGTATCAGTAATAGATTATTTATAACATGGAGAAACTTGAATATGTTAAAGTTATTATATCAACGTTATAGCTGAACATGTTCTAAGTCTAAATATGTTTTGATACGGATGTTTAATAGGTAATAAAACAGAATTGTAAATTATTATTTTCAGTTATTGAATTTTGATAACAATAACTGAACAAAATATACAAAAAATGTAGTTTTTTGAAAGATATTTTCATGATCACTGATTTTATTTAGATTTATGGAATAATATTCAGCTTTCATTGAAACAAAATTGTTAGAGATGCATTTTTACTTCTTATGAAAATAAACTTTACCTTTATGTACCTAATAAAATTGTAAGTATCGATGCAGCTACAAGATATATAAATTGTTAACTTGCATACTTTGTTTTTACTTTTAACGGTTCTTACGAGAGGCGTAACGTAATAGAATAATAGAAAATATGATGTTTCTAAAATGAAAAAAATAATCCTTTTTGTCATTTAAAATACATTAAATGTTCAGAAAGCCCTAAAGTTAAACATGTTCTAAACATGTAAAAAGGTGGGCGTTATAATGGCATCTAGGACTGTGTTTAGGATCTAAATACCATTTTTACAGTGTACAAATTTTATTTAATGCATTTCAGTTATACTTATCTGTTTATTCAGCAGAAATGCTCTTGTTTGTTATCAATCATGCGCTTTATACATGCATTAACACATCCATATGTGGTTGCTCCTTTCATCTTATGTAAAGGTATCCACATCTACTCAAAAATGACATTTTTATTAGAAATAATCGCTGTCTCGTCATAACTGTTCTATGCTGCATTATTAAATAGAGCCTTAAATAGTGACTATAATTTAGACCATTTAGGTATGAGTATTTATTATTTATTTCATATTTGGTTACTTCTTTCTTTTTTCTTGTTTATAGCTGAATTTGTGGCAGAGTTGAGATATTTTTTGAACTTTTTGTTGTGGAGTGGTGGCTTTGTCGGTTGGTAGTAGGGATTAGTGTAAGTAGACTGTTTTTCCTGTTTTATTTTGGAACCGGGACTAGCCCTTTAAAAACTCTGTGGATCATCTACTGATACCCACTCATTATGTTTTCGTTTACTGGATATATTTATTGGCTTCAACCGAATAATTTCAGACAACACGGTTCGCAGTATATAAGACATTCTTCATGCGTTGTTATAGATTTTCTTTTGTCTGAAAAGGTCAAAGAATAAAACAACACTTTATTGAAAAAATGTACTGCAGAAATTATTATGACGTCGCGCAAGATGTTGCGTTTTTCATTTTTTTATTGGAAAGTGCTCGTATTTGGGGAGCTATTATATATACTAGTTCTTCAATAACACGGATAATTATATAACACATTAAAGATTGATCAGTAGTTTTCATTTAACGTATTTAAAATAATATTTCATAACAGGTTAAAGAAATAAACATGGAATATCGACATTTTAGGCGAGACATATACGCCTTTTAACGCTTGTCACGAGTAAAAACCGACAGCGGGGAAATAACTTTTTTTCCCAAAAATTGTGAAAAATGGAGATAGATCCTCATGAAATTTGGCTAAGGTACTCTTAATAGTGTAATTAAAATTGTGTACCGGTAACCTGACTGTTGAAGTTTTTGTATGAAAGCTACAGACTATTGAAAATTCATGTCGAAATGTGTCACAACTGTAAAGAAAAAAGATCATCTCGCAAAATGGTCATAAATCGCCAGCTAAAATTTAGGAGTATCTCCTGAAATTAGCACAGAAAAAAAACGATTTTGCTCTTATTTCTATTTATTTCTTATTTTTGTAATATTTCATACAAAAAAGGAAAAATTTAGATTTTTGTTTGTCCGATAAAATGCCCAAAGGTATCAAATATTCAAAATTAAACGTCCGACGTCATTTATCGGTACCACTGAAAAACAGTATTGGAAGAAAACAAACATCATAAAGTATTTTTAGACATACGTTTTTCTCGTAGTTTTTAAATAATGTTACTCTTTAATTTTTGTAACACAAAATAAAGAAAGGAAAACCTTTGTCCCACGAAAATGTCCAATTCCACGCTATATAGTTCAATCTGACATTCTCTAATGCCATAAAATACTCCAAATCAAACTTCCAACATCTTCCCGAGTCAAGGGTTTCTGAATCCACGTCGCTCCCCACAAACCCTTGACTGAATAGGCTTGTAAATTCCCGGTCTTCACCAACGCTAATGTGAACCAATCAGAATTTGGCCAATCAAATCGTTTCATACTTACAATCCGTCTTCCCATTTTAAGTG
>JAOXYI010331825.1:0-10295 GCA_028566495.1 Lithophaga antillarum
GTAAATTGTAGAGGATTAGTAGACAAGTTTAAGAACTGCGATGTATTTACAAAATGTAGAGATCATCATGATATAACTGTCCTAGTTGACACGTAAATTACTGTTGAACAGGAGAAGAGGTGGTTATATGTATGGAACTATGTGTAGCCAGGTTTTCCTCTGGTTCCAGTACTAGCAGGAAGAATGCTGTTTTATTTGAAAATGCATTTGAATTTTTAAAAAATCCATGGTCAGATAAAAGATAGGTGTGGTAATTATGTTATTTTGGATTTCACAATTCAGGACTATAGAATAATTATAGGATTATAGTATATATACTATTAATTACCGCAGTGAAAATAATCAAAATTCAAGGGAAAAATTGCCGTTAATGATGAATGATCTTCATATTTGGAGAGAGCAACATCCATGTGAAAGGAGATTTTCTTGAAGGGGACCTTTTAATAAACAAAGTCGATCAGATTACTTCCTAGTTACACCAGATATAGAATCATTTATTTTTTCATCAGACATATAGATAAGTTACAGGTCTGATCATCCCCCAGTTGCTATTGTTTTAAAGTTTATGAATCAAACATGGGGGCGGGGTACACGGAAGTTTAACGATAGTCATGTACATGAGGTGGAATTGATTCAAAGAGTGAAAGAAGACATCAAAAATGTTCTTATTGAATATGAAACTGATCCTTCAGTTGACATGGATGACATCAATAAGGAGTTATAAATTAGTTATCAGTTATTATGGGAAATGATAAAGATGAAAATGAGGAGATCTGCTATTTATTATCCGTCTTATAGAAAAAACAAGAATATGAAAAAGAAAAGGACTTTAAAACAAAACTATCTGCGTTTAATGAACAATATCTATTATTTTTTTCCTAACTTATGCGTGACTATATGGACAAAATTGAATCAGAAATTAAAATTATTAGAGTAAAAATGGTAACTGACTTTTTGATGGCTTTACTGTAGAATGTTATAATTTCTTCTGGGATGATATTAAAATTCCTCTTGTAATTCTTTGAACGAAAGCTTAGAAGTTGGTAAGTTCTCTGTTAGCCAACGACAAGGTTTAATTACCTGTAATCCAAAGGAAGGCAAGTCAAAATATTCTTTGAAAAATTGGCGACCTATAACCGTTTTATGTGTAGATTTTTAAATTACTTCATCAAGTATAGCAAATAGAGTTAAACATGTATTTCAAAATATAATTAGTAAGATGGAGGAGGAAGCTATTCCTGGTATACCTTTACTAGTGGACTTTGAAAAGGCCTTTGATACTATTGAGTGGTCATTTATCGAAAAAGCATTTCCGTTTAATGGCTTTGGACCATATTTTCAAAAATGTTTTGGAGGCGATAATGAGTGACTAGTTATTATTATTATTTTTATAGTGCTAAATTGAAATTTTCGTCATTGCTAAATCCAGTATAAGTGTTCTGTTGCTAATATATTTTGTCTTTCATGTACATGTTTGTATGTATGTATATTTGCATTTTTGCATGCATCAATGTATCACACATATTTCTCTTTTAAAATAGATAAATTACAAAAAAGTCTGGTAGTCACGATATAACTAAAACAATGCTGAAAGTGGCGATAACTCCAACAACCCACCCTATCCACAATGAGTCCGTAGTTATCTTTTCACAAAATATAAAACAGCTGTTCTATGATGTCTAGGCGATTGGGAACGAAACATTCTAAGCATGTCACTTATACATATAATTATTTTAAATTTCTTGTTCAGTTATTTCATTATTAGTTATGCCATTCAGCAGACTTAATCCTTTTTTCAAATATTACACATCTAGTGAAGCTGAGATATTACTAGAAACTGATCTGACATCGTTCGAAGAAGCAATTAGATCGAATGACGGATAAAATATTAGAGGCTAATACAAGTCTCTAATGCTGTGATGAGTGTAAAACAGTGGTTGTCATTTTTGAATGTAGGGAGGATCGCCGCACACAATCTTACCAGGAGAGGGTGTAAGAACCATCCCAGCAAATATGGTTCAAAATGACCCACTTGTTTCAGAGTTAAAATTTCAAAAACATGTGTCCTCAAAATAGGCCTAATTTACATAAACATTAAAACTGTATTAAATATATACTTCATACAATGAACAAATATTAATGAGTTTAATAATACACCTACATTTCTAAGAGCAAAGTACAGATTACTACGGGTACTCTTTTCGCAAATAACATAAAATAAATAAATACATATAATAAACAATATTGGTAAACGGTATCCACTGCCTGATCTGACACAACACTTAACTCTTATATACGCTACTTAACTGGCAACATATAGTGTTTACACCTTACCGTTTGTAATTCGGCGATTGTCATCAAAAGCGACGATAGTTGCGAACGATAAAATTTCCGTAATTATCCACTGAGCCAGCCAGTCTTAAGAGAGAGAAATTTGACCTATTTAAAATATTTTATTTGAATTTCATTAACGGTGCCATCTTGAATGGCGGGCGGTTCTGAGGTAAAGGTTTTGAAAGAATGCTATCCAATGGTCATTGCCTCGGTTTGTCATAATAAATCATCTTTATGGTATCCAAGGAGATGATTACAACATTATTGTTTGTCAAAATCTGTCTCATTTTTATAAATGGCAAGAATCTGCTGAACAACTGTTTATTTGTGGAATATCTCCATCATATAGCTACATTTCAAATTTGAGATCACTAAGATCTGCTGTCTATTTAAAGTAAATTATTTCGTGATTTCGGCCATCTTGATGGCTTGCTTATAGCTGCAGAATATAACTTTGATACATAAATGAACAATTCCTGTTAGTTTTAGGTTCAAATTGGCATATTTTTTCAGATGAGATTTAAATGTAGTCATATACATGTAGCTACAGTTCAAATTTGAGTCCATTTGTCATTAAAGCTACGATCCTCTAGTCATTTGAAGCACTTTATTCGTGATTGCGGCCATCTTAATGACTAGCTTTAGTTGCCATATATATGTTTGGTAAGAGACCGCATACATTAAAGAACCATTCCTGTTGCATGATTTTATGTTCAAATTGGCATACGGTGGAAGTACTCAAATTCGTGGATACCAATTCTCGTGGTTTCGAAGGTTCTTAAATTCGTGGACTTTATAAATCTATTTATAGTTTTTATTCCGTGAATGAACCACAAAATCCACGAACATTAATACTCACAAATAATAATTATGATTTGATAATGGATGTTTCAGATGAGATTTAAATGTTGATTTTTTGTCAAAACAGGCTTCATTTGTATTATTTGGTTGGGTGGGTTATTGTGAATTATCGTCACTTTCAGCAATTTTTTCAGCCATTTTTCACTTGTATTTTTGACAAAATCTGAAAAATGTAAGTTTCACAGATAACATTGAATTTTACGTCAATAATCTAGTTACATTTTGTAGATTTATCATAAATCTATAATCTAGTCTGCCGTAAACAAATAATTCCGTGCTCTTTGAAGTATTATGGTTTTGATAGAGTAGTTTTAGAGATTTTATTATCCCTTTGCCAAACCAAGTCGACTATAACGTTTCCTCGGTTCGTTACTGTTAAGTTTTTTTATGCTTATGTTCAATGTTCCGCAGAGCAAATTAATCTGAAGTCACTGGAGCGTAAAATGTAGATCAAAGCGACCTAATTCTCGTAGGATTTAGGATTTTG
This sequence comes from Lithophaga antillarum, assembly GCA_028566495.1. Classification (NCBI taxonomy): domain Eukaryota; kingdom Metazoa; phylum Mollusca; class Bivalvia; order Mytilida; family Mytilidae; genus Lithophaga; species Lithophaga antillarum. Next base: position 3,683 of record JAOXYI010331825.1, read on the forward strand.
ATGTATCCATGAAGTAAGTGTCATTGTTGTAGGGGTTTAAGTACCCTAGAAATGGAGAAGAATATAGATGTATATTGATCTGTATATCTACTATCTAATAACAAGTAGGTCACCTTCACCTATAAGTTAAGTTTTGTGCTAAGGTTTATGACTAGGTTGTAGAATCCCTGCATCAATGGAACATCATAATTATATGAATACATATGGACTAATTACACACAATCCTCCAAAATTGGGTTGTCTTGACGTACATTTTACGATCTTGCGCTTAGGTTCATTTCTATGGTACCAGACCCTTTACAACAATGAAATTTGATATATAGGTACATATGGATTAGTTATATACCATGTCATCGAAATTAAGTCACATCAACCAACATTTTATGCTTCAGTTCCGTGCCTAATTCTATTTCTTTGGTATTAAAATCTCTACATCAATGACACTTCATATATAGATACGTCTTTTTAAGTTATACATCATTCTTTTTTAACGCTGTATTTACTTTGATAAAGTTTTTCAGTAAGGTCTATTCTGTATAAAACCCCTACAACAATAAAACGTCATTTGTGCATGTGCCTTGGATAGCTTTAAGCCTTTACCATTCCGGCATTTCTGCCGATTTTTTTTTTTTTTGCAGATTTAACATGCTGTTGACATTGATATATGTTTTGAAAATATGCTGTTTTTTAATTTGGTTAGCCACAGATTTGAGGTAGATTTAAGATAGATGTCTAACACTTTATTGTAATTATCCGTTGACTGAAGGTTAAATAACAGTTTGTGGCTTTTTGATTTTTTGCTGATATAGGATTTATTTTCGTTGCTTGGCAACAATGGTGTTTTGTTGTATTTTGCTCTATATGCTGAAATGAACAGTGAACAGTGACTTCTGTTAAAAATAAATTTTCTTGTACATTTAAGCACAAAAATATTGTTCACAAGAAATATATATAATTAAAAAATCAGTATAAAATGATTAAATTTTAAAACAGTCGCCAGTAACTACTGATTAAAGCAGTTTTACCTTGTATCAACTGTGTAGTTTTCCTACGAAAAAACGACTTGTAATTCAGCATAATTATATTTCTGTACCGAAACCATATCTACTATTGAAGTTCAACTCAAACTCAAAACTCAAAAGTACCTTTAATACTTTCTTGTATGTACATTTTTGTATGTCCAATGGTAGATAACTTTTTGTTTCAGTGTTCAGTTTTTTTTTGTTGTTTTTTGTTTTTTGTTTTTTTTTGTTTTGTTTTGTTCTTTTGGTTTTTTTTAGCTAAACCAAGTTTATGAGCTGACAATCAATGGAATACGTTTTAGAATATTTCATACATTTTCGAAACCCCATATCGTCCAATTTTCTCATCATTTTGCCGATTTTTTAAATTTCAGGAAAACAGAAACAAGAATTGCCTGTTGCAGCCATGTTGGAAGTCTGATCGACACGAAATGAGACAAATGTGTGTAGGACCTTCCATACATCATTTCTGTAGTTTGGTTTCAATTGGCGTAGTGATTTGTGAGGAGAAAGATTAAAATGTGAAAAGTTAACGGACGACGGACGGACGAACGACGAACGTCAAGTGATGGCAATAGCTGCAGGTCGAGTGAGCAAAAAAGGAAACACTTTGGTCCAGAATCTCCATCACTGAATTTTTAAGATAAGATACATTTTGTGGAAATATTAGTAAAATCAGTCTTCAGGAATACAAGTTAAGATTAAGGAGGCCAGATGTTGAAAGCCCATACCATAATAGTCTGTAAATTATTGCGTCTGTGTAAAAATAAATATGAGAAAGTTGTATTTGTTCATTCCGTTCATTTTTTAATTATACATTATAAGATTACAATTGACATTCGTTTTGTCGAAGTGGAAGGAACTGTCGATTTTACCTGGAATTAACCGAGTATTCGAATTATATGAGGTAATTTAAATTGATCTACTGTGAAGGGATTGTAATTTAACTTCTATTTATTCCGTGTAAACGGCTTTTCTGTGTTCGAGTAAACGAGGTTCGATTGTATACAAGAATCAAAGCAATCACGTACAATAGAATTCACTTTGAGAAAGTATCTCTTTCTGTACAGAGATAAATGAAACTAAAAAAATGTTGGAATCATGTCATCAGATTGCCCGTTCGCTTTCATACTTTCTTGAAACCTATTAACATACATTTCTGAATTTTATAACTTTAATATTTGAGGATGACAAAATGTACAATATAAGTTTTGAAGAGAGAAGACACAAAAAATAGTGCATAAGTAGTATTTGTTTCTTTTTTTCACGTTATCAAGTGTCCCATAAACAGATCAAAACGTAATCTACTGATTATGCTGCTGTTAAGTTACTATATGTTAATGTATTATCATCTTTTTTCCTTCATTGACAATTAAAAGGTTTCACTTACTATACATTTGTGATCCAAATGTGTAGTTTATGCATTGAAATTTATTTGTGATCCAAATGTGAAGTTTGTGCATTGAAATTCATTTGTGATCCAAATGTGAAGTTTTTGCATTGAAATTCATTATGTGAAATGACTTAGAACAAGAAAAAAATATTTAAATGTTACTGAAAAAAGAATGGGATATAAATATCGAAAAAGTAATTATCCCGAAAAGACTTATTGAATTGCCATACAATTTAAACACTTTTTGGGTGAAAAATTCCAAGATACGTCTTCTATTTGTGGGGATGACAGGAAATTAATATGTCATAGAAGTACAGCTATTATAACGAATAATTTATACAGATTGATGATAATAATTGTTAACAATGAGACAGGTGAACAGTTGAAGTTGACATTTCTGACTGACATTAATGTATTAAATATAAAAAAAGTAAAAAAATGAAATAGCATTTTGGACATTTGTTCAATTTTGATACTGAAAACCAGTAATAAAATGATTATAAATAAAGATAGAAACAGTAATACAATCTTTTGATTTTTTTAAAATGAAAAACAGCCCTCAATATACCTTCTAGTAACGTTATCAAGACAGATGATGCAATTGTGGTATTCTAATATGATATAATGAATAGACTTTGACAATAAAAAAAAATCAAAATTCAAACATGGATGGAAGAAATAATGTACTAAGAAGGTTTGCTGGTTGATTTTGTATATAGTTTTCTCTTCAAACTTATAAATATCTATGTGTAAATTGCGATATTAACTCCTAAAGATGACAAGAAATTAAAACATCATTACATTATAATGCACAGTATTGTAAATTTTATGCAGGTTTGGATAGAATTGTGTCTTAAAGAGGAAAGTGAAGTGTTAAAAAGACAGTTATCTGTAGGTGTAAATTTCATAAGAAATGAAAATTAATTAATATACAAGTAAATAGTTAACAGTTTGTACGTCTGTTTGATTTAAATATAAAATTCAGTATTAAAACTTATCTAATCCTGAAAGTATTAATAGGATAACTTGTAGAGACACAAACTGCCCAACAGTTTTTTTAAACAGCGTTTAATTAGCAAAATAGATCACAGTGCTAGTAGAAAGTTTATTCAAGGATGTAGTCCAATTTGTCTTTTTCCATAAATAAATTTTGCAATCTAGATTTTAAGAGATTCAATTATTTTATAGTAAATATTTATCCATACAAGTACCGCAGTGATATACTTATCATCTTTCAGTAAGTCAATACAATACATGCTTTAATACCCAATCGTCATCTTTTGGATTATAAGGGATAGACATATTATTATGGTATCTTCATGGAATTCTTTTTTTTGAGACTTTTAAAACAGGCATCTGTTATAATGTATTTGTGTTGTATATCTCCCTACTGGTTGCTGCTTTTGCGGGTATTTAATTTTCGTTTTTGCTACGGTACTGTATGTGCAAAAAATAACGATCGCTAATTTTTCTTCTCCTTCCGATGGATTAATACGAAAATATCCGTGGTAAAAAAAAATGGTATGTTTAGTGAAATAATCGATGGCTGACCTTCATAAGTATGAAAAAAAATAGTTATGTTAATTATTATCATAATTTTGTTTGACAAGTAGTGAAATCACTACAAGCTCTTTCTTAACATTATCGGCATTCATTTATGTTGATAATTAACACAATTACCAAAAATGTACCATCAACTCATTACAATTTTAACTTTTTTATACGCCATTCATTTTGATAATTATCAACTCTTTTATGTATTTATTTTTTTGTTGTTGTAAATTTCTGATTTCGGCATGATCCCTAAAATTTCATTGGAAAATACATCGTCCAATATTATAGCTTTTCGGCGATGATTTCCACATGAGAAAAAAATCCACTTGTATGATGTATTGTTTTACTTTTGTCTGACTGTCGTCACTGTTGATCGTTTTTCACAAAATCTTCTGCCCGCAACTACAGATGGGTGCAGACCTAACCTTACACCCAAGTTAACTTGATAACCAGACATTTGGACCGCTGAAATTTAACTTCGGTCTGATTTCTGGACTGGTCAAAGTAGACCTGGACAGGTTTCAAAGTTAACTTGGAAAGCAGGCTTTGACATAGGTCTGGTCTGATAAAAGCAAGCGTACCGATAAGTTAACTAAAAACCAGACAATCATACAAATCAGATACAGAATAAACTTACGTTGGTCTGCTTTTAGCAGATCAGACTGAAGTCCAAGTTAATTCTTAGGTCTTTATTCTAAAGTTAACTTTCTTTCTATTAGACTAATAATTCTCATGTATTTTTTTTATTACAATATAACAGTAGGCTAACAGTCTTATTTTATTTATATATTTTTATATATTTTTTCTTTTTCGTTACCTGGATTCATCCTTGATTCTCACTGAAACCTTTTGGGTATCTGACTTTTCCGAGGGACGATCCAGAATTTTGAGAAAAAGGGAATTCCAGACGGTAATTGTGAAAAAAGGAAGGTTTCAAGACCTAATTTTGCTCAATTTTATACATAATTTTAAAAAATTCTCCTGAAAAAGATTGGGGTTCTGACCCCATAAATCGCTCCCTCTCGGTCCGCCAATCCTTTTGGTGAATATTAGTGGAAAGGGTCATAGCATCAGGGATCATGTTTAATTAATTATAAATATTATCCGGCGTAGAATTTTGTGAAAAAGAAACAATATACACTGCATGCCCTCTAGAAAATATAAAATAGAAACCCCATTCTTCGATATACTAATTATAATGGTTAATTTAAATTGCATAAAATAGGGCTCCGGTTTATGCCCGTACGAACCCCCGCCTCTTCTGAAACCAAAAATGTACTTTTGAAGTTGATATTTTTTTCAAATTAACACTGTTAAAGTCCGTGTTTTCAATTAACTTTTATGTATTCAAATTGTCGTTTTCGCGGTATTGTTCCGTACTTGCTTTTGCCCTTAATTGCTTTTCTGTATATTACCCAGGAAAATGTAAACAAAACAAACATGGCAGTTTTGACTCGATTCTGAAGATAAAACGTCTGTAGAACGCAATGCCAACTGAAATTAGGGTAGCACAAACTGCCATAAAATGATGCCGTGAAATAAGGTGCTTTGAAACGGTAAACATATCCTGCATGTGGGGCACCCGTCACATTGTCATAAATAGCCTTGTATGTTTATTATATGTTTATAATTTGTGCATTTTTAAACTATTCAGAATGACTTCAGTAGGATTTATGATGTTTATCTTTAACATTCATGTACATGAAACACTGCATGATCCACAAGACACTGCAAGGTTTTTGTTTCCTTAACATCACTGCACTTGTTTTTTTTTTTGTTTGTTTTTGTTTCTTGTTTGTTTGGCACGGTATTTTATTAATCAATTTATTCAGTAATATTCCCAAAATGTAACTTATTTTCATCCTAAAGACAGACCGGTTATATCTAAAGCACAAAATATGTTACCATTTAATATAACATATTTTAGCCTGACTACAGACTGATTATGTATAAAAGTACAGAATATGTGACCGTTACCCAGAATGTGACTTAATTTAGCCTTCAACACTGACTAGTCATATATTAAAGTACAAAATATGTGACTGTAACCCAGAATGTGACTTATGTTATAGTCCTAAACACAGACCGGTCAAATGTAAAAGGACAAAATATGTAACTGTAATCCAGATTGTGACTTATTTCAGTCCTAAACAGTGACCGGTAATATATGAAAGTACAAAATATGTAAACGTAACCAAGAATGTGACTCATTTTAGCTCTGACCACAGACCTGTCGTACATAAAAGCACAAAATATGTAACAATAACAAAGAATGTGAGCTATTGTAGTCCTAAACATGGACCAGTCAAAAATGAAAGCACATAATCTGTGGCTGTCTCCAAGAATATGACTTATTACAGCCCTGACCACAGACTGGTCATATATAAAAATACAAAATATGTGACCGTAATCAAGAATGTGACTTACTTATTCCTAAACATAGACCGGTCATATATAAAAGCACAAAATATGTAACCATAATTAAGAATGTCCTTTATTTTAGTCCTTAACACAGAACGGTCATATATAAAAGCACAAAATATGCGACTGTTACTAAGAATGTGACTAATGTTAGCCCTGACCACAGATCAGTCATACATAAAAGCACAAAATAAGTAACTGTAACCAGGAATGTAAGTTATTT
>JAOXYI010331935.1:0-10294 GCA_028566495.1 Lithophaga antillarum
GTTTTGTCAGTTTTTGTTGACTTTTGTTCTTTTGACTTTCCCTTTTGAAATTGCCTTGGACTTCGGTATTCTTACTTATACCTTTACTTCATCCTCATACCATAAACAGGCTTTATATAAAAGACTATTGAATTCGCTCCTTTTCTAAAAGTTTTCTTCGTTAAAACTGTTAAACATTGAACACCAAAACATTTGGACCCAAGGACGGCCTCAGGATCTCTTTTGTACAATTATCCCCATTAATTCTTTTAGACCCCCCCCCCCCGGAGCTTTCAGTCCGTGGGGTCTTCATTGAAAAAAAAAAACAGTCTTTATATCGAAAATATAACAGACCCAATATGTTATTGAGATTGCTTTATCGTTCTGAAAAAAAAAAATTATTCCTCACGGAAGCATATTTCAAACTGCATCTGTGGGACGAATAAAATAATGTGTATCAGACATGTACAAACTTTTGCACTAAATGTACCAAGTTGAAATGGGAGGAAATATTTAAGTTTAATTATGTAAAACCTGCCATTTGCTCATTTTTTCTGTTTTAACCAATCACGTTCTTTAAATCGTTTCGGTTCGTATGTCCTGTTTACACCACATAAAATTTCATTTTATTGTCTTTTTGAATAATCAGATATAAGTATTTATATTTATTTCATGCAGAATCTCACCTTAAATAGAAAGGATATTACATACTGCATATAAAATTACATTAATTTAAAAGTTAATACGTCTTGAGAACTTCAAAGTGAATCATACATTTACAAGTCAATTATCAGTGATTGAATATTCACCTGTATTTGATTCAGTCCCTACTAAAATGAACTCAAACTGCAAACACAATATCTGGTTCATTTTTATGAAATTTTAAAGCCGACAAGTAGTATTAAGTTACATAGATTGATAATTTAAAATCGAATACTAATGTTATAGTTCAGGAATCATAAATCTGGACGGCAAACGATAACATGAAAAAATACACAAATACAGGGAAAAAATAAAATATCCTAAGAATTCGAGAGTGATAAACATAAAACGTTTCGAACATAATCTTTTCTTTAGACTATAATTTACTAAGTAATTTTGAGTAATTTACAATAGCGACATAACCATATAATAGAAGTGCTTGCGACTGGAACATATTTATTGCAACTGAATAGTAAAATTAACCATGCCAAGCAAATCCCATGATTAAGGAAACCAGAAATATTTCTACTGGAAAAGGATATTTTTCTTGGAAAACTTTAATGCTTTCTCTTACATGTAAGTAGGCTCTCGAACTCTATTTTTCGTTTCCAGAAAAATAGCTAAGTATGTATGAAATCTGTTACTGTTTATAACAGTACCATTATTTGACTATAAAATAAACATAGCGTCACTCAAAGTAGGCCTTATGTGAAAAAAAATAGCCCCTATCATGGTAACAGCAATTCGAAGCTTGTACTATCTTTAGTGCCTATTTATCATCTAAAAACATTTAACTAATTCTGCTGTGTAGGTGAAAAATGGGCCAATAAGTTCGGATGCATATGTTGTTAAATGCAAAGATAAACGGGGAATGTTGGCAATCTGGCTAAAAATAATAAACAGAACACTACTGACTACTCTTCCAGTCTATCCAACTGGTCATTAAAGAACAAAAACAACACAAAAGCAAACACTGAACTCCGGAGTCATGGCTTGGGACAGGCACAAAAATGTGGCGGGTTTAAACTATAGTTTTCGAGATCTCAACCCTCCTCCTAGATATTCAGACCATCAGTGGTGAAACAGAAAGAGAAACATATGATAATCAAATCTGCACATAATGGCCCTTAATTCATAAAGAGTTATTCTAAATAAAAAAGTACAACATTCAAACAAAATAAAGTCTAAATATTACTCGTACTTTTACAGACTACTAGCTAAAGAGGCCAATTCTATTGGTTGGTAGATCAAGAGTCTATGAATTAAATATGTGGCCATTTTTTGTGCCACTATGAATTTACAATGTATCATCGGTAAGGGAGTTCACTATTTTGAAAATATCATCGTGTTACGAGACCTAATATGATGTTTCAGAAAATACGATTTATTTCTATTCAAAATTAGGTACTTAGTATTCGTATCTGTGTTTTCCTTCTTGGAATAAATTGACTAATCATTTTCTTCACACTATACATTGTATCTTTTAATCTTTTAATGTGGAATGTATATTTTTCGATATTGGTAAAACAAAAACATTAGAGGTGCAGATCTTCAGTATCTTAGAAAATCTTTTAATTTGTTTAAATGTTCATCTGTTTCAGTACGTTAAGGCTCCTTCTCTTCTGCTGAAGGTATACATGTGTATAATTCCTCAGCTTTTGCACTGATTCTAAAGGAAGAGAGAACTGGTCTATGCCATTTAACAATATTTTTCTGATTTTGTCATATATGTTGTGTTTTCTGTGCGTACTTTGTATCTAGTTCCATTCTTCGACATCGTACATGTAGTTATGCGTTTTTCTGTCAGCTGTAAGTACATGTACATATTTGTCATGAAGTTTGGAAATATCCTCCCAACATAACTTTTTTTGATCAGTTGGCGATTAGTACATGTACACATGAACGTTTATACCTTTCTTAATTTTGAATTTCACGAACGAAATAACACATTTGACATGCTTGGAGAGAATATCAACTGTCATTTAGAAGTTTTCATTCAAGAACTTAATCGCAATTAAGTTTATTTATCTAAACCTTGGAAAATCATAAATCAGTCCTTCTCTCCTTTGGTTGCAACGTCAAGGATGAGGAGTGTGACTTTCCGTCTTTGTATTGGATATTAAAATTACATAAGTGTCCATATAAGGTACGCTATATAGTTGGATCTTTCCGATACTCCAAAAAGGTTCTTACAATCATTCTGACTACAGTCAAAGAAGGCTTTCAAAGATATTGTGAAGCGATGTATTCCAGTAGTGGTGTCAGTCAGATGTGGATTCTTAAAAACTCAAAAGGCTTACTCGCCTGCCTACGTTCACAATCACTGAAGTTCTCCAGTAGTATTAAAACTTTCGACTTCCCTACTCTCTACACTACTATATTTCATTCAATGTTGAAGGAAAGTCTGAAGCTTCTCATTGAACAGTGTTTCTTTTATAAGAACAGTAAACGAAGATATCAAGTTTTATACGACCGCAAAAAATTTGCGGACGTATTATAGTATGGGTCTATCGTCGTCGGCGCCGTCTGTAAACAGTTAGTTTCCGTGCTCTAACTTTTGTTCCCGAAGACTTCTAATATTTGAACACAATGTTTCTTCACACAAAAAACAGGTCAAGTTCAATAATGAGGGTTCTGGTCCCTACCGTTTTCTAAAAAAAGGTGCCAAAGGGGTTTTTAATTTCTGTTTATGGATCTTTCAGTTTTGATCATATTTTGATTCAGTTTTTTCATTGGATTCATTGTGCCAAGACCTTTCAGTAGTATGTCAACGCATTTTACGTAAATTTTACAGTTTCCAAGATATAAGGGGTCAAAGGGGCTAAATTTCGATTTTCGCAAAAAAATGGAATTTGTATCTTGATTTTCATGTTACAGTGCAGGTCAAGGTTGGTAGTAGAGATTATGGCCCACAGGTCTTTTGAAAAAAAGGTCCAAAAGGTGTTTTAATATTTTGTATAGGGATTTTTTTAAACTGGTTTTTATTGAATGTCTTTTGGAAAGAACAAATAAATTATTGTGTCCACCTTTGATTGAGAAGTAGCCTTTGGTTAACTTGATGAGGCCGTATCATGCTTCGTGAGTGGAGCTCTTTATTAGTTCTTGTTCGAGAAAAATCCTACTTTGTTAAGACCCATACTGATTCCAGTAACAGATACACTCATACAGACATAATGAGAATGCTGGACTTTTTGATTGACAACATATTTGTCCAATATGGTGGAATGATATTTCAGCAGATACTAGAAGGTTTGCTTTATATTAAGACCTTTTCCTGAAAAATTTACAAATCTAGGGTCTATGGCAAACATGATGATTTAGTTTTGCTATGATCAACTTCCCTTTCCCGAGTATTAACATACTCTCTTCTCTGATGTTTACGTGTCTCAGTTGATACACTATGCCAGAGCCTGCTCAAACTACACAGATTTCTCTGATAGATCAACATGCATCTTTCTTTTCATAAAATTAAATTGAAAATAGCAAACATAAAACTTTGCAACAAAAGTGAAAATGCAAAGTTTTGCAGCAAACGGGATAAAAATATAAAAGCAACCAGATGACCGTGTTCCAAATGTTAATTATACCTTAATTCAGATGGACGAAATTAGACGAAAGCGGGCAATCTATATGTCTTTCGTGGTATTCAACGTTGTCAGGGTTTAAAACTGTATATGTTTATTTGCAAATATAAAATGTGCACGAAACCAACGAAACAAATCTCAAACATGATCATTTAGCAAAAGGTTAAGATTGACAGTTAATGAATTAAGTGGACGAAAACTACCGACATTGCTCTAAAAGGTTTTAAATATTTGAAAAAAAAGATTGAAATTTGTTTTATTGGAAATAGTACAAGACAAAATGTGTACAGTCATGGTTTATCATGGTTCACTCGGCTATGTGCCATGCATGATAAAATACTCCTACCATATCCTGGTTTTTTTCTAATTTTACATTTTAGTGGAAATTAAAATTAATCCGTGACGAGTATTAAGTGCCTATATTCAACCGAATGTTTAGTTTTCTATATAAAGGGGAGAACAAAAATTATATGTATATATTAAGAAAATCGAAAGGTGATTGCATTTATTCAAATGGTAAGTAAAATGTTATTCTTTCTAGAAATGTTATCAGAAATTAAATCGTATTGCATTTGACAGGTATTTCATACTTTAATTATATGTGCATGAATTAATTATTTAAGTGTCTCAAATATAAAAAAAGCAAAATATGTGAACGTATTCTTTTTCACAAATTTATATAGATTTTTTTTTTAAAAATCAACATTTCTTTTTATTTATTTATTCATTTATTTGATTGTATAAATCCCATGTGTAAAATCTTGAATCATAGACTATATGTTATCAACAGGAACAATTTTTAAAATTTAAGTTACAAAGGTGTCTCGTGCAAAATATTGGTATGTTTGGTCATACGATTATAAAGAATCCTCTCGTATGAGGCATATAGTAAATTTAAAGTTGGATCATCGGCGCTTGGACTTAATTGACCCTCGGGGGCCTTTATTTAAGCAATTTCATTCTTCATAACCATGCTGCTAACTTACTAGTAAATTGAACCACTAGGATCTGCACTTCAATGCCCCTCGGGGATTTTTTTTTAATTACCCTAACAGCCTTATGCACATCGATTTCTGATAGTTGTCTTCAGTAAGACCTTTAAACATGGGACTTTCAATCTTTTGGACCGAAAGACTCATTATCTTTTTTGTACAACTTACCCCCTATGTGCATTTTGGGACCCTTGGGTTTTTCGATCCTGGACGCCTAGGTTCTTCATCTAAATAATTATTCTTTATATCACAAATATACCTATGCAAAATGTTACTGGAATTGCTTTATGGGTCAGAAAAAAGATGATTTTTAAAGGATTCCTCGCTAAGGTGGTCTACTTTAAACTTTAAATCTGTGTGACTCACATAATTGGCAATACAATAATCTTCATCACACATGTACGGAACTTCACAACAAATGTACTTAGTATAATTTCTTGGTAAACATTTAAGTTGTACGATATAAAACCTGCACACATTCGTTCTTGTTTGTTCCATTTTAACCAATCACTTTTTCAAATCGTTTCGCTTTGAATGTTCTGTTTACATCACATAAAGTTCTAGTTATTATCATTCAGAATAATCATAAATAAGTCATGCAAAAACTAAGCTTAAAATAGAAGGATAATACATATTGCATATAAAGTCACATTAATTTTAATGTTAATGCGTCTGGGGACCTTCAGAATGACTTATGCATTTACAAGCAGTCATTAATGATTGAATATGCACTTATATTTGATATCAGTCTAAACTGAACTGTTACTGGAAAACTTTTAAAGTCAGCAAGTAGAACAGAGGGCAGTAGGGGTCCCATTAACAGGTTTAAACCCGCCACATTATGTGTGCCTGTTCCAAACCAGGATATGGATTTCATTGCTTCTTTGTCTTTATACAACGAAGAAATTGAAGGTACTTTGTGATTTGATTTCATTTGTTTGGATTGTTCATAATTAATGCTTTTTCCTTTCAGTTGTAAAAATTGCTTACGTAGAATGTTAATTTAAAGCAGAACCAAGTTTACGCATGGTTGTACATTGAAAGACAATAGCAATGTGTGCCGATATCATAATGTACACAGCAAAACTAGGAAAAAATCCCAAAACTTTAAAATGTAAATTGGGAAGTGGTAAAGATATCGTACTCCGTAAGTTAATTTATGTGTAGAATATATTTAACTCCAGTTCAAAGATCCAACAAAAGGCTTTAGAAAAGGGTTAAAATATCTTTTGCATGATCGAACAATTACTTTCTTGGAAAACTTTTGCATGTACGAATTGCATCAACAATGTAGTCAGGGTGAAAAAACTAGTAAGTAATGCAAGGCTAGATACGCCTATTATATCCTGGTTGTTTCCAGTTTTACATTTTAGTGGAAATCAAAATTAATCCGTGACGAAAATTAAGTCTTTATATTCAAACGAATGCTCAGTTTTGTATATAAAAGGGTAAAAATATAAATATTAAGAAAAGCGAAAGGTGGTTGCATTTATTGAAATGATAAGTAAAATATGATTGTCTCTAGAAATGATATCATATGACTTTCTGTGAAGTTGTTCAAGATAAAGTGTACATGAATATAAAAAGATTTGAGGCAGGTGGTTACAGTACATTTAAATTTTCAAGTTTCTGGTTTTAAATTAAAATTTGAAAAATTTTATAATTTCACTTTATTGTATCGTTAAGTTTTTATGACATAGAAACTAACAGGAACAGATCATTGACGAGGCTCCAAATGCAAACGAACTTTCCAGATTTCATCCTTGAAAATACTTTATTATGATTTCAGCTTGGATGTGGAAATAAATCTTTTCTTCAATGTTTAAAAGTCCCAGGGTATACTGATCAGGTACTGATACAAATATCACGATGACAATCTGGCGGCACCCCAATACAAGCCTTCAATCGGACGTTCTAATTTTATTTTTTTTTGTACTGTGGACAGATCGGGGAGATAGGAATATTTGTTTTCGTGTATACATATAGATAGGGTTTTGGCGCTGGAATATAGTTAATATTCAGGCTAACAAATATAGGAATATAAATGGCTTTAGTTTATGTTCGTGTTCAATTAGGAAAAGTCATGAATTATTAGGCGTGAAATTTTCATAGAAAGAAAAAAGATAAATGTATTAGATGCCGAAGAAAATATGTATTCTTGACACAATAATGTTTGAGTGGAAAATAAAAGAAAAAGTATGTAATTTTGAGTCCCGGGGAGGGGTATCATACATATAGGTCCAGTCGCTCACCTCTTCCAAAAAAAAAGAGAGCATCGAAGTGACTCTCAGGCGGACTTTTGAAATGAACAGTTTAGATTTATATCACCTTTCGTTTATTTAGACAGTATCAGGTGGTGAAATAGAAATGTCCTTCAGCTGCCTTCCAAAGTGCAGAAGTGTATTGATCAGAACTCATTGACTCCTACTACGAAATTCTTTCACATTTTCTCATGTTAGCATAATTTGCCCATTATCTTAGGTTTGACCACATAAGACCTTTAGCAAATACATTTTGTAAATCTTGACCGTTTACCAATAATATTTTGGTTCACCGCTGACATTTCTAGCCCACACGTGGGTACTAAGATTAACCTACAGCGGTCAATTACACGCTATTCTTCTACAGGAATGGTAATGTTGGTTATAACTGTGTTAATATTTATTCAAACATATTGATTATAACCTCAAGAATTTCATAAAATAAAGTACTTCATACCAAGAGAAGCTTTACCCATTGATTAAAATATGGAGGTTAAGTAATTCTATGAGAAACGTGTCTTGAAAAACATGCTTATCTTGTTGTTGTTGGTTGATATATTAATTTCACTTGTTATAAAAGTAGCGTGTAGGAGAAGAATAAAAGAAAAAAATATACAAATGTGAGAAAAGGGGTAATAAGGCTGAACCATTTTCGAATATGTATGTGAAAATAAAATATCAAAATTTTACATGTATCAGGAATATCTGATTCTGTAGCTGGAGGGACTAAGATTTTTTCAAAAGAGCTTTCCACGGCGAAAAAAAAAGAAGGAATTCCAGGTAGTCTATCGAACGTTAAACTGGTCAAGCACGAACTGTTATAGAAGCACTACAGATGTTAGTATTTATATGAGATACACAAAAAAAAAATCAACGTGATTAATATAAAAATCACCTAAGTTTTGACTATACTTGTTTATAATCAGTCCGTCAGTACTAGTATCATTACTTCAACATATGACGAAAATAATTTTTGGTAGAATTTAATCACATTTCCTATAAATTTGTTTTCCACGGTAACCTTTATAAAAAAATCGTAATATTTTTTGTTTACACCATAAATATGTTCAATGTGTCGCCAAGTTTTGTTTTGTTTATTGATACACAATTGTTGTTTGTTGTCAACGTTTGTCATCTCCAATATTTTAACACTGACTATAAATATTGTTATGTAATTAAATGAATCAATAAATTGAATCAGACTTAAGATTTAAAGGAATTACTATTTATTCATTATAATAAATCAGAATTTGACATAATAATTATCCTTGAAATCAACATTTGTCAATTTGATGTTTATCTGTATTTAATCTATTTAACTTTAAACGTTTTACCTCGTTGTCAGGTCAGTAAGATTCATTCAATACACCTGATCTTGTAAATTAGGGTCTAAAGGGACGGGGTCTAGTGATATAAAAATATATGTTGTAAAAGGATATACAGAAAATCGTTACCAAGTACATCGTCCCGAATGGAAATTGATTATAAATGGGATAAGCAAGGAAAATCAACTACTCATCAGGATGGAAGGGTATCGACTTCAAATGATGAGAGATACATTTGTATATTATTAATTTTATATTTTATTTATTTTGTCTTGTATCTATTTGTTTAAATTTATTATTTATGTTCGTTTCAGTTAGTTTAAGTATTTTCTTTCTTGGTTACATTTTCTTAGTGGGGGCCTCGGTGGCTGAGTGGTCTAGTTATTGATCACCGGCGTATCAACATTGGCGTTGCGATTTCTAGTCTTGCTCAGGGCCAGATGTACTAGACTCCAACCTTAAATGACAAGGATTGCCAGTTTTCCTGCCGAAGGTCGGGGTTCTCACCAGGTACTCTGGCTTCCTCCCCCAGTAGAAACTGGACGCCACGATATAGCTGAGAAATTGCTGAAAGTGGCGTAAAAATCAATTTTCTTAGTATACTTAAATGCAGTCAATTAGTAAACTAAAGAAAAGCGTATTTTATTTTATACTATTTAGGTAGAGTGAATATCATGAAATTAAAACGCTATACAATTCTAAAAAATCGTCAGATCGGTCCAAAACTTGGCAAGGGGTACTTTTCGGTTAAAGCATTCATTTGACGGAAAAGGAATTTTTTTAACATCTTTCGATTTAGATTTTAAAAAATCGCTGATTTTGTCAAAAAAATGGAAACTTTTCATTTCAGCGTATTTTTTTAAATGATGGAACTTTATTATGCTTAAGAGGAGTAAATTCTCTCGAGTTTACAGCATAAAAATTCAACATTCAAATTTCGTATTGCAATTTGAATACTGAAAAAATCCATTTTTGAAATTTACAGCTGTGGTAAAGACAAGACACCAAATGGTTACGGTGCGTCAAATGTTGATCAGATCTTGTATATCACCTTTGAATATGACTGCTACATTTTATTGATGTATGTTGATTATCAATATTTAATAAAACATAATTTTCAGCAACCGAAATAATTTTCAATATCTTAAATTTATTTTGAATTTTTCCTATTTTTTTCTGGTGTAAAAATGTTACTGAATATTTTAAAGTGCACACCTCACTGCTAACTTTTCTGTCCCACTGTATGTATTATGGTGTAAGAGAGGTAAAGAATCTTGAATCTTGACGAAAAAGAAAATCTTCCTAGGTTTTGTCCTAAATTCTTGTTGAAGATAGTAAAAATACAAACTAGTCCATCATTTAAACCCTCTAAACATTTAAATATTTAATCATAACCATCATTACACCCCAGGTCTATTGTTAAACCATACAGTTTCTATCTCTGAAACTAG
>JAOXYI010332046.1:0-10294 GCA_028566495.1 Lithophaga antillarum
ACATTCCGTTTAGGAGGGGTCGTACCCCGCTAGGTGGAGAACCTGGGTCCTATTTCTATACCTCGGAAACCCTTGGGGGGATCTTCTTCAGACTTGATATTATAATTACATATAACAAAATATAGACCCAATAAATTTTAGGATCTAAGGTCAATACTATTCAGGAGTTTCGCCCTTGAATTAGCAGAATCTGCTTTTTTGTTGGTTTTTTTTTAAGTTTCCGTCAATTTACTTTTGCAGGCATATCAGTTTAACATTCAGGTTCGATAACTCAAATGAATAAGACCTGTGACTTTTCAATACAGGTGGTCAGGTAAAACGGAATATCAATAGCGGAGTATAAAGAATGAAAGAATGTTGAAGTTCGTTCTAAACATAAGGCTTCTGATTTGCTGTTTTCATTACTACCTTTACTTAAAGTATTTTTGCCTTTTAGTTAAACGTAAGACTATCTTGATGTTTTAAATCCTTTAAAAACCTTTCAACATATGAATAAGATTATAAATAAGTGATATTCTTACAAATTTTTATAAAATTGTAATGAGCCGTTTTCAGCCGATTGTCGACTGAAATGTCAATTTGACCAAACATTTCAGTACATTTTCTGAATAATCTTACAGTTACCTTGCCTTGTGCGCTGCTTACAATTTTCGCCGTTCTTAGCTGATATACCTAACTTTTGTTCTGTGAAACATCGCCTTCAGACCTGAAATTATTATTATAATTACGTATGAGGAAAAACAGATCAAGCTCGATTTTGGAATCTCAGATCATTACCAGTTTATGGATCTCAGCTCGCTACTAGCCAGAAATTACAGCCCTTGAATTAGTGGAAATTGCATTTTTTTCCAGTTCCCTCAGTTTATGTTCTCTGAAACCGATTTCCCCAGTTTCCATCAATTTAGTTTTGTTCTCTGAAACCGATCTCCTTCAAACTTCTGGTTGTGATTGTAAATGACAAAATACAGACGGGGTTTGATTTTTGGATCGGAGCTCATTACCATCCCATGAATTAGTACAAATTGTCTAATTTTTTAGTTTCCATTATTTTAAACCGATCTTCTTCAAACTTGATATCATTACAACATATGACAAAATACAATTCAGTTCAATTTTGGATTAAAGCACACAGTCACTATGGTTTATTACTTATGCCCCTTGAATTAGTAGGTCATGTGAGCTATTGTCAACACCTTCCATCCGTCCTCCGTAAACTTTTTCAAAAATCTCCTCTCAAACCGCTCTTTCAATTGGAACCAAGGTTGGCAGGAATGATTCTTGGGATCCCCACTTTCAGACTTGTATCTGATGACCACAAGAGCCTACCAACGTGGTAGCCGTTACTAAAAATAGAACAAATGGTAAAAAATCACTTAGACGTTTTCTTGTTCTCTGAAACAGCTAGGCCAATTTGAACTAAAGTTAGCACCGATGATTCTTGGATAGTGTTCTTTCTAAACTAACTATATCCGATGATCCCGCCCGTTAAACAAGATGGTCGCCGTGACTAAAAATAGAAAATATGACAAAAATCATCTAAAAGTTTTTCCCCTCTAAAACTGCTTACCCAATTTATACCAAAAGTGACAGGAATGATCCTTGCATGGTCCTCTTTCAAATTATCCGATTACTTCGCCTAGTATCCAAGATTGCCGCCGGTACTAAAAATATGACAAACTATCGGCTCACCTGATCATAAACTGGCCGATTATTAGAAGTGATAAATACCGCTACTACTTCACAGGATTCACTGGACTTATACCCTTGAGCTTTCATTTCCATAACCGCAGCAGTGCTTCTTGCCAAATATTACTGCATTTCAATTGTTGGTTCTTAACAAAATTTTGAGGGTTTCCCTTATTTTAGTCATGTCAAACTTTGGTTGTTAAAGGTTTGCACCTGGAGACTTTATTGGTGAAAATCTTATATCTTCGTCTGACAGTTATGTTTAATATAAAATATGTAACAGCACTTGGTCAGAACCTTGCAAGGATCATTCATCACAATTTTCATTTCAATCGGCCCTATACTTTCTGGCAGGAATATTTTATAAATTAGAGTCAATCAGAGTCATTTTGGCCCGTGACGGCCATCTTGGATTTCCTACCTCCTCGAAAAGTAAGACCTTGGTCAACACCTTCAATAGAACATTTCTGCCAACTTTGGCCCCATTTGACTCTGGTTCACAAGAATAAGATCTATTAACTTATTTCCCATAGGGTCCAGTGTTAAACTATATACCCTGCTTGCATTTTCGATCGTCACAAAACGTAACAACACTTAGTCAGGACCTTGTAAGGATCAGCCATGACAATTTTCATTTCAATTAGTCCTGTGGCTTTTGAAAAGATATTTGAATTTTCAGCCAATCTGAGCCTATAATAGCCCGTGGCTGCCATCTTGAATTTTCGTCACCCCCAAAAGTAACAAGTTCCCAAGAATAAGATATTTAATGTATTTCCCATAGGGTTCTATGTATCCTGCTGGTGGCCATCTTGGATTTTCAATTGCTCCAAAAAGTAACAACACTTAGATCTTGCAAGAATTAGCCATAACATGTATCATTTGAATCCGCGCTGTAGTTTTTGACAAGAAGAACTGACTTTTCAAAAACATTTCTGCCAAATTTTACTCCATGTAGCTCATTGTGTCCCAAGAATAAGATGTTTTAACAAATTTCCGATAAGGTGTAAGTTAAATTACGTACCCTGCTGGTGACCATCTTGGATTCTCAATCGGCATCAAAGGTAACAATACTTAGTCAGGACCTTGCGAGAATCAGGCATGACCAGTTTCCTTCCGCACTATGGTTTCTGATGGGAAGATTTTTGAAACTTCAGCGAACCGAGCCTATTATGGCTCCTGGCGGCCATCTTCGATTTCCAAACACTTGGTCAGAACTTTCCAGACAACGTTTCTGCCAAGTTTGGTTCCATTTGGTCAAGTGGTTCTGAAGAAGATTGAAATGTGAAAAAGCTAATGTCGACATACGATGGACGCCAGTCTGTCGGACGCCAAGTGGTGGCAACAGCTCGCATGATCCTTCGGGTCAGATGAACTAAAAATCATTTTCTTTTCTTTTTCTTTTGTAAAAACTACTTAGCCAATTTGAACCAGAGTCAGGACTTGCCAGGATCATCCATGACGAATGTTGTTACTTTGAGTCGATCGAAAATCCAAGATATTCGCCACCCGGGTACTTAACATGTTAAAACATATTTTTCTTGGGAACCAATCAGCTAAATGAAACCAAACTTGGCAGAAATGTTCTTTTGGAGGCCCAGCCCAAGTTTTGCTACTTTCTAGAGCGGTTGAAAATCCAAGACGGCAGCCAAAATCCATAATAGGCTCTAAGTGTTATTACTTTTTGGGGCTGTGGGAAATCCAAGAGGCCGTCACGTGCCATAATAGGCTCTGGTTGGCTAAAATTTTGAATATCCTCTGGTCAGAAACTACTGGACTGAATGAAACGAACTTGTCATGGCTAATCCTTGCAAGGTCCCGACTAAGTGTTGTTACTTTTTTGGGCCGATCAAAATTTAAAGATGGCCACAGCAGAGTACATAGTTCAATATGGAACCCTACAGGAAATACGTTCAGACATCTTATTCTTGGGAACCAATGAGACAAATGGAAATAAACTTGGCAGACGTGTCCTTTGAAAGTGTTGTTACTTTTCGGGGCAATTGGAAATTCATGATGGCCGCAATTGGCTATAATGGGCACTTATTGGCTAATCTTTCAACAATCTTCTTGCTAGAAACTACAATTCCAGTTGAAGTGAACTTTTCCTTGCAATGTCCTGACCAAGTACTGTTACATTTTGGAGTGATCGAAAACCAAAGGACCCATAGGACCCTCTGGGAAATATGCTAAAAATCTTCTTCAGAACTACTGTGCCATATGGAGTGAAATTTGGCAGAAATGTTGCATGGAGGGTAATGACTAAGTGTAGTTACATTTTCGTGTGCTCAGAAATCCAAGAAAGCGGCCAAAATTGGCTTTGGTTGACTGCAATTTCAAAGATCTTAATTTAGGAACTATATGGATCTGATGGAAACTTTTCTTGAATGGTCCTTGCAACGTCTTGAGCGAGTTATGCATTTTTGGACCAACATAAAATCCAAGATGACTGCTTTATAGTGTAACAAAGGACCCTATGGGAAATGTGCTAAAAAAATCTTTAGAACCACCTTCAAGTGGAATGAAACTTGGCAGAAATGTTTCTCTGATGGTTCTTACAAAGTGTTGTTAGTATTTGGCATTAAACATGTTACAAGGAGATTCAGATTTTCACCAATTACGTCTTCATGTCCAAACCTTGACACTGGCAAAAATGTGGAAAACCTTCAAAGAACCCTACGTGAAATATGTTTAAAAAAATCTTCTTCAAAACCATTGTATTAAATGGAATGAAACGTGGCAGAAATATTGTCTAATTTAACTGTGTTTACCGTGATAAGACTACACTAACTAAACTTTGTAACTGCATGTTCATTAGCATTAGCAGATTTTTCGTTTTATTTGCAAGATATCCAGAATATACAATAAAAGATTATGTAAGTAAAGATATTCCGAATGAGCAGTACAGAAGTAAAAATTTGAATTAGATATTTCGCCGGACTCCAGCGGGAGCTCTGTCCATTATTTATGTTTTATTGTCCGCACTTAGATATTTTATAGTTATTCATCCTTTTCTAAGGCATGTATTTTTTTAACAAACCAAAGAATGTTCGTAATATCATTATTAATGTGGACATTCGGTGGTGGCATTACAGTATTGTATACGTATGCCGTTTTAGTAAAATGTCCATACGATTCTACACTAAGGAAAGTCACAAACATCGATATTACAGTTTTTATATCCATATTCCCTGTTGCCTCTGATAGCAATATAAATGAAAGCCAAAATCTTGCTTAAAGTTACGGAAACTGTTCGGCATATGTAACATGTTGTGCCATTCGTCATCGTAAGTTTTATCATAACAAGAACACCTTTGATCGTCATTGACCTACTGACAATGATTTTATATTTTGCATTCAAACCCTTCATTTATTTTGTACACTCGTCACAATTCCAGAAAAGTACTTCAAAATCTTGTGGAAAACGCAGACGTATTGGATGTTTTAGTTCCGGATTTTACGTATCATCATTCATCATATATCTCATCTACAATACCATAAGGACTGCGAGATGAACCAGACTGCATCCGACTTCAATCTTGCAAATGTTTATGAATTTTAAACGACTGAAAATTATGAAAAAGATGATGAAAAACTAGTGACCTGTAACTAGGGGATATTGTTTTAATTAAAAGTTTCTGTTTTGAAAGCAAACCACAGCAAATACGTGTGGATATAATCCTGTTTTTGCAATTGAACTGTTGTGGATGCAGTAGAGTTTTAAGTAACTTTGAAAATTTACCCTTTATTCTTTTTCACCCCCTTGTTTCTCATCAGAAGAAATTATGATCCTTGAAACTACTTTAACATTCATATTATAAATCACCATCTAACTTTTAATCAACATTTAAGAACACTTTCATGGTCCCTTATTTCTTACTAATAAGAGAGGTTATCTTCTACTGCCCATTATTATTGCCGCTTTCATGTACATATCAACGAAATACAGCTCCAGTTAATGCCAACAAATCTCCTGATGTCCAGAACAAAATCCGTCATTGTTGAATAAAACTCCTACCTAAAAAATCCTCGAATTTTAATTAAAAAACTAAAATAACATACCTACTTTCTGCAAAAAGAACTAAATTTAACGAGCATTACTAAGATCATCCCATAAATAGAAATAGAATTCTCAAAATCCATGGGTTTTAAATGAAAAACTATTTTTCCAACTGAAAATAATTGTGCAAAATCATCAAATTTATCACTGATATTGATATATTTGCTGACTTCACAAAATTATCATACTGCATGTTATCCAATAAACAAAGACCAATTCTTTAAAAACATTCTTTTTTAACTTAAAAAATTATCTAACATATATTCTTAAACTAATACAAGTTTTAAATAAAACTTAAATGATCACAAATAAGGTGAAAAACTGAACAATTATGAATGTTTTGAACTGTGAAATAGGATTTGTTCCTTAACACATACAGAATTGTTTAAACAGATATCAAAACAGGTATATTATTTGTTAACAACAGGAGTTGTATTTCAAGGAGTTTAAATACCAGTTTATCAATCGGTTCACGAAAACGCCTTCATTAGTTAGAAATTAAATTCGTGTATTTAAACAAGGATACTGCCGTAAAAAGAAGATAATGAGAAAAGTCAATACAACAAACTGCAAACCACCTCTCTCAAACAGCAAAAGACAAAAAAAAAAAAAAAAATAGTAGAGAGACGAAATATCCTGATTTGGTACAGGCACTAGTTGATGGGTTAAACCAGTTTAATGGATACCCAAATCTCCCCCTTTAACTATCCCGACTCTCTCTCTGGTGCGAAAATAACTCGCAATGCAATGCCTGCACAGTACAGCTTGCAATTTGACCGCTTGCTTGAAAAGGAAAAAGGACAATACGTAAAGCAGAATCAAATGTGCTCACATCTAGCTAAGACAACCATAACTGTTGGTTATATTTTGTCGCACAAGAAAACAAATAATAATAGTTTGGAAATTCAGACCCTTTGTACCCTAAATTCTTAATGGTAAAGGCTGATATCTTGACAACTGTCACTATTCACTTCTACTTTCCAAATGATAAATAATAATTAAAAAATGAAAAATTTTGTATTACATCTCTGTGTTTAATTAACTTTAGAAATGGTAAGACTTCTTATAATCCCAGCTGACCTGTATTTTAATTCAAATATTATTGTCCTTATATATTATAAGAATTGATTAAGAAGAACCAAAAACAAAAACGATAAAGTAATGAAACCAATTGTTTACAGACATGGACAATGACGACAGATGACATCGCCATACCATTATATAGTTACTGACTGGATCTGAGAGTAACTGGTATTTTGGTGGATCGGAAGACCAATCAGTTGCTCAGAGCCGAAGGCTAAGGGTAACATATTGGTTTTAGAATCTAACACAGTAACTGTTAGGGCTAATTTATACTTAATCAGCGATCATCGCGCGATTTCCGCAAGACCGTCGCACGATCGTCACGAGAATTTCGCCAATATATAGCTGACAATTAGTCTATAGAAATGTCCATTTAAATTTTTATTGATTTTTGCCAAAGCGACTGTCGTGCGAACATTGTGCGACACTTGCAGGTCATCATGCGACGATTGCATGATTATCTCTGGAGAAGTATAAATGAGCCATTACTCGAGTCTGTGACAGTTTTGTTGTAGATGTGATCATATGATATAACCAAGCCAGTGAAATTATAATTCTGTCCTCGCGGTCAACCGTTCGGAATCTGTTGACTGGCAATGAAAAGAAAAACTAACAGATATATTGTTTATATTAAATGTGATTAAGTGAAAACTGTGAAAATTTTATAAACATAATTTTTGTCAGTCATGTAAAATTTAAGGACTCAACTTGAAAAAAAATGCGTTTTTAACGAATTTTGAAACAGATAAATTATGGGAAAAAAAATCACCATTATAATAACACCAATCTTAACAGCAACCATTCTCTTCTATACATGCTTTTACACAATTTACTGATAGGAATAAATTTTAACAGCTTTGTCGTTGTCAGAAAACCACAAGTTTCCACATTCATCAACAGTCATATGACTGACAGCATAGATACCGTCCGTAGTTGTAAGTAGTTCACGCTGAAAAATACCATCTTCTGATAGGAGTGAAATAAAATCTTTCTGATAATCAGCAACTAATATATTTCCATAATTGTCCGTACTTATAGCTCTAAATTCACCACCTGGTCTTTGGAAAGTATTCCTGATGACTCCATTTTCGTCAGTTACAATAACAGTGTCTTTGAATTGCGAAATTACAAGATTCAGGTTTTTAGTCTCTGTCACTATGACCTTTTTGCATGTTAACATATTTTGAAGTTTTTCTGTTGTGATTTGTCGTTGTACACCCGCGTTTTCTTCTACTTCATACAACGATTTGTCTTTTGGATTATATACCAGCAAGTTGCCATTGTGGATGAAACAACAACCAATCCCACCTTCAAAGTGAACATTGTAACCTTCTTGGTCGTTTGCATTTCCCTTTTTTGCATTCTTTCCGATCCAAAACCAAATTTCACATCCACTTTT
The DNA here is from genome assembly GCA_028566495.1 of Lithophaga antillarum. Classification (NCBI taxonomy): domain Eukaryota; kingdom Metazoa; phylum Mollusca; class Bivalvia; order Mytilida; family Mytilidae; genus Lithophaga; species Lithophaga antillarum. The sequence goes on from JAOXYI010332046.1 coordinate 8,226, forward strand.
TCTTAGTATCGTAGGGTTTTTCTCTGGTAGTATACAGTTTGTTTTGATAAAACCGTCAGATGTATGGAGACTGATGGATCCAGCAGTTAGTATCCAAACGCTATCATTACTAGAAGAGAAGATACCAAATATTTCGTTTGACTTTTCGAAACTGAACACTTTTTGTACTTTTATCGCTAGTTCTGGAACAGGTAAATTTCTAAATTTAGGCTTCATAGCTTGTGTCTTGGTGGTACCGGTGAGTTTTCCAAATAACTTTTCAATAGTTTTATCATCAAATTGACCACATTCATATTTCAAATCGCGAATCGGGGGCATTTCATTCCCAGAATTTTGTAAGGCTGTATCAAGTCTCTTTCCAATAGCATGATAGTCGCTTAAAATTTGTGCATTCGAATATTTATTAATCAAATCTTCAGTTGTTTTTGCCAGACTTGCTAAAGACAGTTGTTCAGTTTCTAATTCGTTTAGATATGTTTGCATTATTTTAATGTCTTTTCTTCTTGAATTATCTACGGCATCTGTGGTTTTCTTTGTTAAAATATCTACAGTTTTGCAGAAGACATCTTTCAGATTTGCTGCATGTGATTGTATTTCTTTTTTCACTAGAGTGCATTGTTTGTAATAATTATTTTCCTCCGTTTTCACAACTTCAGCAGTATTTTCAAGGACAGGAATCATTGATTTTAAATTTGAAACTCTGACTAATAACACATTACGTTTGACTTGTGCTAATGATGTCATTGTTTGGACATGGTGGTGGCTATGAGATGTTTCACAACAGTCAGTACAAATATAGCGATTACAAGGTTTACAAAAGAAAGATAAAGCTTTTTTGTGTTCATTGCACACTATTTCACTTTCTGGGCCGTCTTTATCAGAGTGTTCACTACTTACATCTTTTAAAGGTTCCAGTTCATGGTTCCTTGACGATTTAAGCTTCCTGTGATAATCGCGACAGTTTGAGCAAAGATTTATCTTGCATTCCAGGCATTTAACGGTTGCCATATTTTCGTCAAGACACAATTGGCATGTGTCGGTGTCATTATTTTCCACAATCGGCGAAATTTTGAAAGGATATAATTTGAGACCACAGATCCCTTCATGAGGTAAAATTACGTTTGTCCGGCACAGTGGGCAATTAATATTACTTGAATCTGCTGCCAATTTTTCAAGGCATGGTGTGCAAAAAACGTGATAGCATTCTAGAAGACGTGGTACTGTGTAAAAAGACAGACAAATTCCGCACTTTAAATTACTCTCCGAATTATATCCTTCGGCCATATTTGACTGTAATATATTGTTGATAAGGAAGTAAATACTACAGTTACGTCATCCATACATTTACTGGAAGTCTATGTTCATTCGGCATCATTAATGAATCATGAATAATCAATAGTCGGTGAATTTTTAAAAGATTTGTTTCAACCCCATATCAATATTGTAAGAATCTATTTTAGGAAATTCTTTTCGTTGACACGTTGAAATATTAAACTTTTCTTTACTGCATGTTTATTGTTTCATGATGTTTAATGAATAAAATGTATTTTGTACACTAAGGAACACTTCTGCCAAAAAACAGTTCATTGACTCAGTGGTATCTGAGAGAATTGAAAATGCACTTTGCATAAGGTCCTACATTAAACTATGTCTAGTGCATTCGACCATGTTTGATTTCGTACCAAAAAAAAAAAAAAAAAAAATAGTTCAAGGACCATTTAATTGTCTCAAATTCTTTCTGAGAATACTTTCTTCAAACATAATTCCCCTAGAGTCCTATGTTAAACTATGTCCCATGATGACAGTCGTCTTCGATTTCCGATTCGCACGAAATCAAAAACTTCGAAGACCGGCAACCAATGAAGATTTCTGCCAAGGAATAATATCAGTTCAGTGGCATTCAGAAAACATCTTAACGGTAGAAAACGTGTGTCCTGAGATAACATTTTTCTGATGTTCTGTCCGGACTTTTTCTGCTACCCATGATTATTTCGGTGTAAATGCTGAAAACATAAACAAACAGACAGTTTTTCTGTGCTAAGGAAACCAAGAGTTCATGGGGAAGACGA